>JBCEWC010000089.1:0-85142 GCA_038996855.1 Solanum aculeatissimum | reverse complement strand
TCCATAGACTTCAAAACAACAAGTTAAGCTCCATGGGCAAGACTTGACATGTCACATTTTGTTTTGATTTATGGGGTGTTCCATAACTATTGCCTTAAAGATTAGACTTGTTAGTCCAAACACTTCAAAACAACAAGTCAAGCCTCATGGACAAGATTTGACATTACTACATTATGTATTGATTTATGCGATGTTCTATAATTTTTGCCTCAAAGGCAAAACATAGACAAAAAAATTCACAAGTTACGTCCTATGGACAAAATTTAAAAAAAAATAGGAATAGACAAAAAGAAAAAATAAAGAAAAAAAAAGAGAAAAAATAATTTTTTAAAAAAAAAGAAAGAGAAAAAACTACAAGTTAAGAAAAAAGAAAAATAAAAAAATAAAAAATAAAAAGCAATTAAAAATAAATAAAAAGAAATAAATAAAAGTTCAAAAAAAAAAGAACAAAAAGACAAAGAAACAAAGGAGAAAAATAATAAAGAAAGAGAAAAATAGAAAAATTGAGAGATAATTGAGCATAAAGAGGTTTTTAAAAGATAGTTAAGGTGTAAAGGGGTAAAAATATCTTTAATTCAACTTAAAGTGAAAAGAGGACATTTTTGTAAGACTTCTCTTATGGAGGACAAAATATCAAGACCATCACATTTGGTGGGTATTCTATGTAATTTTCTCATATTTTTTAGAGTAAATTTCATAAATAGCAAACATATAAAGTTTAATTATGTTCTATAACTATAGTTTGGGTAATTATATTTCATAACTATAGTTATAGCAACATTTGCATAATTTGCGCAATATTTGTATACATTTGTATAATTCACTATACAATTCGTGCACATCATTTGTATAATTCGTTATACAATTCATAGCGTCTGTATATTTCGCTATACAATTTGATTCGCACACAATTTTTATATAATCGCAAACAACATTTGTATAAATCGCGCGAACTATACAAAACTCAAACTGTAATTACAGCTAGATGTTTGCCGCGAGCCGTAATTGATTCAAACTATAACTATGTTAGCTAATTAACTAGTATATATTTACTTATCCGCGTATTTTTTTCTATTTTTTATTCAAAGGACTCAAATCCATAACTTTTAATGTTAAAGGTGGAAATTTTTATTTATATTATAAAGCAACTATTGCTAGTAAATATATAAATAAAGTTATTCATAGAAGAAAGTGACAATTTGGGCCAATAAAAAGACATAATTTGATTTTCCTGTCAATGTCAAGAATATGTTCTTTATACTTTAGAAAAAAATATTGGATTAGGCGTGATTATAACAACCTTAATGAAGACAAAAACAACAGTTTAGTACACTTAAATGTAATTAACATTTATAATGGTGACTCTTGAGAGACACCAAAGGTTGTTCTACCTATATTTCCCAAGTTTATTTTCAAAATATCTTCACTAGTGAATTCGTTCTTTGTCATGAAGGTTTTGAATCTTGATATTTTATCATATCTGATGACTCTATCAATTAACTTATTTATTTCTTAAATTAATATGAACTTACCTTTTCTTGTTCTTATACAAAATTCCAAGCTATGAAAAGATGGACATGAATAACTAAATGTATGTGTTACACAAACATTTTAAAAAAAAATCTATATGCACACAACAAAATTCTTAAGTATATACCTAATATAATTTTTCGATATAATTTTTTTTTAATCTATATGTAGCCTCACCCATTTTATTTTATCATATGTATGTAATGCTAAGCTAGAATCAATAATATGATGTAGAGTTGCATATGAAGGGGCAAATTTACAATATTAGTTACTAGTTATATTTAAGAAATTATTTAATATATATAAGTAATATATTTCTAATCTAATAAAAAGGACAAAATGTGATGGCATGCATCTTGTGACTTACATAAAGTGAAAAAAAGACTTGTGAACATTACTAAAAAGCAAGTTGTACAAAGGAAAGTAATAATTAATAAAACTTCTATATGGTGCTAATTAAAGTGAAAAATATCTTATAAAGTCAGGCAAGATGTGGTGCATGTCTATTTGTCACTGCTTGATAAATATCTAAAGGAATCACTCGAATAAAAGACAATTTGATGCGTACAATATTTTGTATTCATTATAAAGTCGGTAAAAGATAAGACTCTAAGAAGGTGTAATATTGGTTGTATATGTTGACACAAATATTTGTGACTGATTTGAAGATACATGCTTTATACGGATGGATGATGACATAAATGATAATTCCTCATTTTTAATTAGAAGGTTCGAGTTCGTGGGAGCATATCCTCCTTTTAATTTGTTCATATATGGTGTATGAATTTTTGAGTCTATAATAATAATAATAGGCTACTAAAAGATCACCTAAAATGTTGAGATTTTTGATTCCTTACGTAATAGTTTGTAATTATCATTTAGTAGGGACTTCCTCTTTTTACACTGTCCTGTACCATGCAAATCCAAAATGTTCGAGTAGTCGAATCAATAAATATTGAAGAATGGATAACTATATAGAAAAAGGGGCTAAAGGAATCATTCAGTATGTTATGAGATACATAAAATTCTTCATCTTTAATTAGAGATTTTGGATTAATACATTAAAAATGAAAAAAATCATTTTTCCTTTATATATATATAAATCTTAAATTAGTCGAGTCAATAAATACTAGGTCATTTTCTTATCTGTCATCAAGTTCCTATTGCAAATTTTTTACTCCATTAAAAAAAATGAAAGTGGCAGCTTTTATAGAATCTAGACAAAAATATCTACTGTATATCTTTGATGATTAATTATTTATATGGAAGTGGAGAAGATTTATATATGAGATTTTTAAGTTAAAATAATCAAAAGATAATTGAATATTAAAACATCATGTGCTCTATTTACTATTAAGAAATAGTTCAATCTTTTTTTTACTAAGAAATGACAAGTTGTTCCACTACTGACCTCCACCCAAGCTTCTCACTCAAACTGATCATCTCCTTCTATATAACCACCCTTTTCTTCCCTCCTCCTCCATCGCCATCGCAACCATGGAGGCGAAATGCACCCAACCACCCTCCTCCGCCATGAGAATCAGACGAACCACCAGCACTGATGGAAGTGGAACCCGAACCCGAACCGGGACCATCATTCTCGGCAAGTACCAACTTGTTCGTCTTTTAGGCCGTGGTAGCTTTGCTAAAGTCTACCACGGCCTTTGTTTAGACGATAACACGAATATTGCCATCAAAGTTATCGATAAAAAATCCATCATTGGCATCGATGCCTCGATGGAGCCACGTATCTTACGTGAAATCTCCGCCATGTCCCGTCTTAATCATCCCAACATAATCAAACTCAATGAAGTTATGGCTACTAAGTCCAAAATCTACCTTGTCATGGAGATCGCTAGCGGTGGCGATCTCCATGCCAAGCTTATCCGTCATGGACGGTTCTCTGATTCCACTGCTCGTTTTTACTTCCACCAATTAGTCTCCGCTCTCCATTATTGCCATCAAAATGGCGTTACTCACCGCGACATCAAACCTCAAAACATTCTTCTAGATCAAAACAACAACCTCAAAATCTCTGATTTCGGGCTCTCCGCCTTGCCAGAACAGCTGAAAAACGGCCTCCTTCATACAGCTTGCGGCACACCAGGTTATACTGCTCCAGAGGTAGCATACAGGAAAGGATACGATGGCAAAAAGGCGGATTCATGGTCTTGTGGGGTAATTCTATTTGCATTTCTCTCTGGATATTTTCCATTTGATTCAGGCAATTTATCAAACATGTACCGTGCAATACATCGTCGCGAATATCGGTTCCCTAATTGGGTTTCAAAATCAGCTCGTAGCATAATAAGCAAGTTGCTTGATCCAAATCCGAAGACTAGATTAAGTATTGAGGAACTAATGAAGCTTTCATGGTTCAAGAAATCGAATCAACAGCAAAAATTGGGTGAATGTGTGTTCGAAAAAAATCCTACAAATTTGGGCGGGATAAATGCATTTGAATTAATTTCAATGTCATCTGGATTGGATTTATCGGGGTTATTCGAGGGAGATTTGAGCAAGAAAGAGATGAAGTTCACGACGATTGCTCGAATTGAGGAGGTTGAAGAGAAGGTGATGAAAATTGGGGGAGAGGGAGGGTATAGAGTTGAAAGAGGGAAGGGAAGGGGAATTGGTTTGGTTAAAGGAAGAGTTGTTTTAATTGTGGAAATTTTGGAGGTGGCAATGGAGTTGTTGTTGGTTGAGGTTAAGGTTGTTAATGGAGGATTAGAATTTGAGGATTCTCAATGGGAGAAATTGAAATTTGGGATGAAGGATGTATTGTAATTTCATGGTATAATGATGAGTCTTCATGGGAAGGTGGAGGACTCGTAAAGAAATTTACTAGTTCGATTAGTTTGAATTTACATTACATAAGGTTGCTATAGCGGGATGGGCTTTTTGATGAATTCGCGTCATGACTTTGGGTTCACTAATAAGTGAGGAAAATGCTTTCTATGAGTTTTTGTTTCCTCATTCTTAGATCTTGATATTCAATGGGATGAAGGATATTTGTAGTTTCATGGTATAATGATGTGTCTTGAAAGGGGAAAGGTGGAGGACTCATAATGATATTTCATGGTTCATTCGATTGATATGAATTCACGTTACATAAGATTCAGTACAATGAAAAAAGCGTTTTGATGAATTCACCTCAGGTCGGTTCATTGAGTGGGGAAAACACTTCCTTATGAGTTTTCATCCATTATAGTGGAAGGTACTTCCTATGAGTTGCTTCATTCTTAGAGCTTGACACTAATCTCCTCTATAGTAGGAAATGATTCCAATGAGTTTCTTCATTCTTCTATTAAATTGGGAAGCGCTTCTATAACTTTTTAAATTTTTAGATTTTGACGTTCATTTCGCTATAGCGAAAGATGCTTCTTATGAATGATCTTCATGCTTAGAGTTTGATATAGCGGATGTATAGGCATGTTGGTTTGGTTGGAAGTTAGATTTTTTTTAGTTTTTGAATAATATTTTGTAAATAAAAATTCTCTTCTTGATTTTTAGTTGCAAATATGTTTTCATTAGTTTGCTTTTCATAAAAAATGAGTGTCAATTTGATCTATGATTTTATGATATCAAAAATATATTTGAAACTATGAAATTACTCCTAAAAAAAGAGAATAGAATTAAAATAAATTGAGTTAATAAATGAGCTATTTAATTTATTAACCTGCTTAAACTTAAGGAATCATATTTTCATGGGATAGTTTTGGCATCCTTAATGTAGTTTACACCAAATTACGTGAACTTATCATAGTTAATTACGTCATTAAATAAAGTAATATATAAGAATTAATCATGATTGAGCGATAAATGTGTATATTACAAGAACATATTAATTAATTAATTATTTGATGTAAACATCGGGTGTCAATAACTTTCTGTTTATCTTACAAAAATTTTAGGAGAAAAACACAGCTTCTCGATGAAAGAGGTGATGGGATGTAAGTTTTTACTCTCATAAGTTTAAAATATGTTTTTTTACGATCAATGTTTACAACTACTCAATAAATACATGATATATTTATAATGCTCTTTACATTTCAAGAAGGACAAGATATTCAAAATTGTTATTCGTTTTATACATCATAATTTTCTAAAAATCTAATTAAATTCACTTATTTGAAGCTAAATACGCCCCCAAGAACCACCATCACCCACTCACTCCATCACAACCACCATTACCACTATCAATCACCACCATCACAATCACCATCACAATCACGACCGCGGCCAATCTTCACCATCACAACCACAATAATTTTGACAGTCATAAAATATAATAATTAAATAAAACGACAAACATGTAAGCCGTCTTAGCTCAGTGGTAGAGCGCGTGGCTTTTAACCACGTGGTCGTGGGTTCGATCCCCACAGACGGCGATATAAATTTTTGAGCACAAATTGATCAGTGTAAACTTTTTTCATTGGTTTTGAAATAAAGATAATAATCTCGAAATAAAATTATATTTTTTCATTGGTTTTAAATAAAGATAATAATCTCGAAATAAAATTTGAAATTAATTTTAGTTCATGATTGATTTGAGATATTAGCTAATCACGGGATTATTTTATCCCATTATTTATAATTAAAGACGGGATATTCTTACTTATCTCATCCCGCGTACAAAACAACCCCTATACTTTTCATTTACAACCGAAATACACATACACCTTAAACCAAAATATTGTTTCTTCAAAGTTTAAAAGTTGTTGTCAAAATCAATTTAACAAATTTAGTAAATTGTGATGTACAATAAATCATTTTGACGACATCAGAAGAGTCTGGTCTTTAAATTGGAAACGATCTCCTATGTCCTCTTATAATTTGAATAGAAGAAAATGAAACCAAATTTCCCGCCCTCAAGTTGGATTGTGACTTTTGGTTGGGACCTGCATCTATTGGCAGTGCTTCTTAAACCAAACTCCAATGTTTAGAAAGCTTTCAAAGTCAGATTGTGGTCTGCAAAAGAGATGTGTGTGTATAAGTTCACAATATGCAAGTGAAAGAGTGCAATGAAACTCAATATAAAAAGCTTATATTGCTCGGACTCTTTAAAAATGTCGTGTCTCAGATATTCCAAAAGTAGTGCGTTTTTGGACGGGTTCAACAGCATTGTGTAGAGTCCGAGCAACATATTGTGGGAGGATTTTACCTATCAAGTGCGTGAGTGTCCTCAGGGAACATGATGACTTTAACTTCCACTCCTTTCTCCTTCAATGCGCGTGCATACTGTACGCGATGATAGTGAAAAGCACACACTTTCTTGAGTTATACATTGTATGGAAATGAAACCATAATGTAAAATGCAATTGGTCATTATGCCGGAACAAATAGTACTGTAATGGTTTCATTAGACATACATAACCAATAAAAAGTGCAACTAGGAAATATGATATGGAATCATGATGGATAGTCGTAACAGTGAACTTGCTCATGCCGTTTGCATTTAAGAATGAAAACTTATCTTCTATGAATAAAACAAGAAACTCGAAAGATTATAAGAAATCTCACTTGCAACCCAGTAGACATTGGTACACGGAGGTCCTTAGCACCTAACAAGAAAAGCGTAGGAGTTTTGACCTGCAAAATTTGCAAACACAAGGATGTTGGAGATACATTCCTAATAGATTCACACTTTATTAGAGTCATCTTATATAATAACATTTCACTATCTAGGCCATGTTATGTTATATTTTTTATTTTTGATAACCGTGGTATCCAGGCCAGCATTCACGCACCTCGACTAATTCCACGGGATACCTGTCATCTCTCACCAGCAACATTATATCACATGTTTCCTATAACAGCAATTCACTATAGCAACAAAAAAAATATCCAGACAAATGACACCATTACAGAGAGGTTTGACTGTAACATTCTGTGATCCTTGAAATCTAGCCCGACTTATAATTTCAATCTATTCAGCAATTTAAACACAGCCCTTTCTAGAGGACTAACAGAAAGACAAATTGCTTGAAATGGAATGACTGTCGAATCCAGATTCCATAGAGGCGCATACCTTGGAGACGTGTAAAATTGGTGATTTTCTGTAGAAGGCATCAAGGTGTTCGGTTGAAGTAGCCTCTGTAAAATTTGATTTTCCCTTATCTCCAAATGTCTCTGCATAGCACCAATCAGGTATATCCGATGTACCAACCATCAGAGCAAGATTGCAGACAGGGTTCCTTGCAACTGCAGCTGAAAACTTATCTGGTGCCTGCAGAAATAGTAGTGGAACTGTCAAGCAATAGTCACTAAGAAAGACAAGCTTGTCTAGCTTCCCTTTACTAAGCACCAGTACACCACAAATATTTGTTGAACAAAGCTGTTACGGACTATAAGTTAAGAAAAATGGGTAAATAAAAACCATAAAGATGATGGAATATTAGGAAATTGGTAGACCTGGCCAATCAAGTGAGTTGTCAAAAATCCACCATGGGAACCGCCGAGCACAGATATTTTAGATGGATCTGCAAGTCCCTTTTCAATGACATGATCTATAGCAGCAAGCACATCATTAACATCCTGCAGATTAGGGAAAAAAGAGGAAGAACACTTTTAAGGCTTCCAAATGTTTAATAGAACTATTATGAAAAAGAATGAATTGTATTTCATACGACAAAACCATTCAAGCCTAAACAAAAATTAAGGAAAAAACCTTTTCAAGGGAAAGAAAACAAAAAGACGGCAAACAAGTACCTGTGATCCAATTTTCCCCGGAAGAGATTGTACAGCTTCCTCACCAAAACCCAAGGAGCCTCTGTGAGAAGGAGATGAAATAAAGAAGTGCTTAATCAAAGGCAATTACTGCCGCTTACCCAGCAAATGAGATATTTGGAGATTTTATATCTAAAAAGTTAAAAATATACGGATGTCCCAGATATTGGTCTAGCATCTCATATACGCTACTAGTTATTTCACAGTTGGTGTAAGATTTCAATGACCATTTGAATTAACAGAGGCATGAAGAAAGAAGTCAGTTATGTTGGTCACCTATAATTTACGATCAACAAGCTATAACCAAGTGAAGAAAGGAAAGCCAATGACTTTGAGAAGCTTGACAATGAAGTGGAATGAGGACCCCCATGAAGGACTACAATCAGCGGATCACACACGTTATGATTCTGAGTCTTGGAGGATACAAAGATAGCCTCATACGGCTTGCTGGCACCTAACAAGAATAGAACTCATTGAAGATTAAAGTAGAAACAGCAGAGGTTGGTAATCTAGAAGGATCCAGGCATTTATTGATCTGCAGATAGCATAAGAGGTCACAATCATGTGTTGATCCATAAATTTATAACACTCCCCTTAAGCTCAACGGGGTTCTTACCTTTAGTAAGGTTCTCCGAGACATCCCTGACGGGAATCCTCAGAATACTAAATTGGCGCGAAGACAGCAAAGATGTAACCTGTGAGCGTTGTTAGGAACATTTAAATTTCAGAAAAGCCTTCCTAACAAGAAAATGCCAATCAGAACACACTAAGATGGAATAATAACAAAGGAAAACAAAGAAAAACAACCTTTTCAGAGCATCTAGAAATGGGACTAGAAACATCTAACCAATTCCATGAGGCCTCTGCGGATGCCTTACAAGCAAGGGAACCATACTTGATTGCAGGAACATCAACAGGACTACTACAAGCTTTAACCGGAAAAAAAAAGCCAGGTTCTTTGGTTAATGGGAATACTATTATAGGAACCAATATGAAGTAAAGTATGAACACTGATTCTTACCAGCTATGATGTAATCACCATCTAATGCAAGCAGATTCCAAGAGAAACTAGAGTCTCCAGGGCTAATCCGCGATATGTTTCCACTATTATTTTTTATAAAGACGCATTTTAATATTATTAACTCATTGGTACAGAAAAAGAATTCATGCTTGAGCAGCAAAATATTTGGTTACCTTATCACATTTACTGAAATTATTACTTGTGTGCTGCCCCAGATAGAAGATAAAATCATAGTATATCCATCGGAAAGCCAAGGTCTACTAAGAACACTAAAGCAGTAAAGGCCAGGAAAGCAGCCATCTTCAGGACACATTACAATAGGAACCTGCAGTTGGCATTTACAGCATGAGCAGGTGCGCTGACTGTAGGATAAAGCTCAGAATCAATACAACAATAGAAACATACCTAGTATCGTCCCACAAAGTGCAGTCCGGGAGGGTAGAGTGCACGCAAACCTTACCCCTACCTTAAAGGTAGAGAGGTTGTTTCCGATAGACCCTCGGCTCAAAGCTCGGAATCAATAAAAAAATAAATAATACTACTAAAATGGCTAATCATAACTAGCCTCAAAGTGCTGAGGCAAGTAATCAGAATCACAAAAAGTGAGTGTACCACATCAACAATTGTAGCATCTGGAGTTGGCTTTCCGCTGAATGACCAATCAATCCTATGAAGTGAATCAGTTGCAGAATGTGCCCAAGAATCTACTGAACTTCTAGCAGACAAGAATATAAGTGATTTTCCATCAGGGCTGCAAAATTAATTGAAAAGACCAATTAGTTCCATTTTATCAAACAAACTAACTGCAGCAGTACAAGGACATGAGAAGATGCAAGATTCCTTACACGGTTTACCAACTGATGTTATTCAAATATTATCTTAAAGAGAAAGAATTAGGGAAATGGCTTCTTCATCATCACATCTCCTCTTCCTTTTTTTTTTCTTTCTCCCCTTTTTATTCTGGGGACCCGGGGAGGGAGTTAGCCAGACAAGTAATTCAAGACATACCTGAAACGAGGAAAGAAAGCACTACTTATGCTTTGTGTCAGCTTGATTGGAGATACATCATTGGCTGCATCAGCTCTGAAAGTGACAGAAAATCAATTGAGACTACAAAAACAGCATAAATCAAATATAGGGGAATTCTCCACTAACTTAGTCCCCTATATACTATATTCATGCAGTAACAAATGTAGTTAATCCACAACATTTTCGTTTCTGACAACTAGCAAGTTACTTACCCAGATTGATGGACCTCTATCTTCGAGTATGGAGCTCTAATAGCATACAACGCACACGGCCTGTTATAGCAATATTTTATACCCAACTTTCTAGTATCTGATGGCCACCCAACAAAAACCAGATATTGTTGCAGGGCTTCACCAGATGGAGCCCATACAACTTGTCCGACACTCAGTGACTTTCCGATTCCTTGAACAGGACGTACTTCTCCGCTGCACAAAATTTATATTTAGGGTTTATATCCAAAGACATCAAAACTCGATCCATTTAGCAGTCTGATATAAGAATTAATAATAAATTTTCAGACCTGTTGACATCAATGATGAAAAGAGCAGGTTGTCTTTTTCCAGCATAGGTTTCCCCCCACTCCTCTTCCCAGTCCCCTTGACCTTTCCAGCTCCCCCAGTCCTTATCTGTAGAATTCTCTTTCTTATAACCAAAAGTAGTAAATGTAGGCTTCAAGGGAGCTGGCTCCTCAGCGACATAAGCAATAAGAGTTTCATCACTGTTCCATGATATTCCCTCAAACCTGCATTATCAAATAACACCCACATTGAGTCTATGAATGAGGAGGTGAAGTAAGTAAAGTGATGTTTAGTTCATATAATAACTTACCATCCATCTGAATATACAGAGCCGTGGACAGAAGCAGGAATGTAAAACTCCTTTTCCACCAATGATGGACCCCAAATTTCAAACTTGGTTGGAGAATCATTTTCAGGATTTCTAACTACAAGAAGCTTTGAACCTGAAGGTGATGGAATCATCAAAGACACATTGGACATCTCAATAGGGAATGCAGCCCATTGAAATCTTACAGCATTTGTGCTTTCTTTTGAAATATGACAAGGTAATATGTATCTCCTCTTCTTGTTGGCAAGGAGATTTGGTTGGCTCATCGAGAACATACACTGGGAACCTTGAAAGGTAGAAAAAGGGTATAGCAGCAGTTAAAGATGAAAGCATAATAAGTTAAAGTGGGAAGGCAAGAATTTAATTAGTACTCGCCATTTTCTTCAGGTCAGATTTATTATAGTTCATCTACCGAAAAAGAAGAGTGAAGTTAAGGAATCATACCACCGTCAGATGTGAAAGTCCATGCCTTGTCAATGGTGGGGATACTAGTGAAATCTTGGAGCAAACTAGATTGAGAAGAGTATTCATCCTCAAAACTTGCATCCAAACCCAGAGGAAATTCTTTAGGAGAGCTGGCTCCCACACTATTCATTTTGGAGAAAACTGAGAAACTTCGCCTAGTAATCAAACACAAAAAAGAAGAAGAATTAATATATAAATATTCACACTGATCACAGAAATTTTTAGTTTCCAATCACAAAAACAATATCAGGAAACTGTAGACCTCCTCCCCAGCTCTGAAATATACAGAAAAAGGGAGTCTAATAGTGATGAGCACATTTTTTCCATCAAGAGCGCTTACAGAATGTCATGACAAGATGGGGGTAAGTGACAGAGAAACAAACAAACAAGTGTTTGTACTACATTAATGAAAGTTTTGAGAGCACTGGTGAAAGAAACTCAAACAAATAATAACTAAAAACACATCATTTTGATTTTCCACTACTCAATGGATAAATGGAACTTCCTGTTTTTGTTTTCTTTCTTCAAATGAAAATAAAAGGAATCTCTTTTCTCTTTTGCACCGAAGGGTGTGGTCTAGTGGTCAAATCAAATGGTTGAGAGCCGGTCTCAGGTTCAAATTCCAGCATAGATAAAACTCACTAGGTGATTCTTCCCATCTGTCCAATAGATAGAGTTACTTGATACCTGTTGCTAGTGGGTGGTTGCATGTATTCCATGGAATTAGTCAAGGTGCACGAGAGCTGGCATGAATACCACGAGCAGAAAAGAAAAAAAAGGAATCTTTTTCCTTGTAATGTACAACTTGATTCAAGTAAAAGTATGATCTTTTCAGAATCATTCACAAGAATCAACATTTGCTCCAAGTTTCAATTCCATAATCTCCTTCCTCACCCCCACCCCTTCCTCAAAGAAAGAATCAGATAGTTCTGCAAAATGAAAACTTGCTAAATGGTATCTGAAATTCTGAATGTAATTAAGATAGCATCAGTATTTTACAAAGATTTAAGCAAATGTTAGCATAATTAAGATACACAGAAAGAGAATCTACTTTTTCTCTTTTCTTTTTCAATACAAAAAATCCAAGATAAGCTGAGGAAATGGTAGCTAATCAACAGAAGAAGAACAAAAAACAAAAAAGACCCCCCACCCTCCCACCCTCAAATAAAGAATCAGATAGTTCTGCAAAATGAAAACTTGCTAAATGCAATCTGAAATCTCTGTCTGTAATAATACTATAAGAAGATTTGAGCAAATATTAGCAAAATCAAGATAGATAGAAAGAGAATTTACTTGTAGAGCCAAAAGGGTCTGCAGTAAATAGGCTTGTGCTGCTTGAGAAGTCGAATTTCAGACGAAAAAGGGGTCAACCGATGAGAGTGAAGTAAAACTGAGACGAAGGAGTGAGTGCTTATTGATGCTAAGGAAGAAAGTATATTGGTCATACTCCACTATATTTTACTTTTCAATCAGATTGACTCCTTTTATTATTTTAAAAATTTTCATATTGGCCCCCTTTTAATGAGAAGCAAAACATCAAATAATTGGCTAACTTGGTCTCCCTCGAAAACTAAACACTTCAATTCGAATTTTAAGATTTTTTATTATGTCACTCGAAGGTCTCCATTTAATAAAATTTTGTTGAATAAGGCTTATTAACGATATTCATCAATCTTGCTTATTAATCATAATTATTGAATTCAATTTATAAGTTTGGATTTTTGGTGATATTTTTACATCTTGACTTATAACTTATTTGATTAAGTTTTTGATAAATTAAAAAAAAAAATTTTAAAAAAATTATTTTAGAAAGTTAAGATGTTTAATTAATTTTTTTGGGTTAAAATTTAGTACTTTGAGTAACCCTTTTATAACTACCAAAAGTCCATATTTTGGGGAAAATTTTCCAATTGAAGCTCAATAAACTTTCTCCGGCAAGCCCCACTAACCTAATTCCTCTTGCCGGAAAGTCTCCGGCATGGCGAACAACCCACCTGAGGGATATGCCGCCGATGATTTTCTCGAGCAAATACTGGCGATTCCCTCTTATGCTAGTCTGCCGGTAACTGATATTAGCGCCGGTGCCTCATCGGAGACGACGTCGTTGAATTCAGCATCTGGTATCTCTCAGCTCCAGCAGCAGCCGCTGTTCCCTCTGGGGTTAAGCTTGGACAATGGCTTTGCTGACACCAACAACACCGGAGGTTTTCTAGTGAAGACTGTAAGCCTACTACTTCCTCGATTCCAATTTGTGTGACCCTTCACGGAATGTGTGTATAAGCTAACAAGATTAACTTTTTTGCTTGTTCCTGTGATAGTTCATAGCCAAGGACGAAATAAAAAGGAATAATGCATAGATAGAGACTTTAAACTTTGAGTATGCACCTCGAGACACGTGAACTCGTTTTCACAGCTGAACACTTCAACCGTCAAAATGATCATCTAAGACACCTCCAAAATTTATGTACCACATCAGCATTGGGTGTCCACGAGAAGCAATGGGGACAAGTTGGAGTGTTTAGTTGCCAATTGAGACCATGCTTACTTCTTAGTTGAGGCCAGGTCAAGTTTGAGTGTTTGTCTATGTATTATGACAAATAAAAATGTAAATGTTGGAGTTTATGAATGTGAAGATATATCTTTTTCTTCCTTCAAAAGATGAAAAAGGAAAATGTGCCAAACAAATTGGGACAATGGGAGTTTTTCTATTGTGAAAATTTTGAATTCAATTCATAGTATTTTAGAGTTTTTTTGTTTACTTCTGGTTTGCAGTACCTCCTTGATGATACTTGCATTAGTGAAGTGTACTTACTTTTATCAAAATAATCACAGTATTAGAGTTTAGCTGGTGTGGAGAAGGCACTGGATATGCATTCCAAAAGGGGTAAGCTCAGGGGATAGTACTGTCTTTTTATTTGCTATTCATGTTCTTGTGCAGGAAAGCGAAGCAATGAACATGGGAAATTTATATCCAGGTCTAGAACATTTGCAATCTCATGCTGTTTGCCAAAGTGTTCCTCAAGTTCACCAAGTTCAGGTTACATATTTCTGTTTTTTCACTATGATATTGTTTCGTAGTAATTACATTTTTATTCTTTTCGACTAGTATTTCCATATAATATCAGCAAACTTAAATAAATCAATTTAATTATTTCATGTAAGGGAACTGTTGACAATTTAATCACTATATGCTTGTTGGAAACCTGGTTTTGCCTGTGATTTGATACATCCCCTTGTAGTAATGACGATGAAGGGGCCACAGTGAGTTGAAGAATGTAATAACTGGACAAATATGGAAATCATCACTACTATCTCGAAATAACAGAGATAATTTAAATCGTTTGCAAGAAGCATCAACTCCCAATAGCACCCGCACCCAAAGGTGTGGCCTTGTGGTTAATGAAGTGGGTTGAGCACCATGAGGTCTCAGGTGCAAATCCCAACAGAGACAAAAACACTAGGTGATCTCTTCCCATATGTTTTAACCTTTGTGGACAGATTTACCTGGTACCTGCTTGCTCGTAGCTGGTTTGGACGCCACGGCCATAAAACAAACAAAAGAAGAAGCATCAACTCCCACTATAAAACTGGAAGGCTGCTGAATCTATTTTGGCCTCTTAGCTTCATATACTTAATGTTCCTAGTAAAAGTGTAAAAATTGCCACTTTTGTTCCGCAAGAAGATGTCTATTCGATTTGCGTACTTCACATTATCTAGACACCCTGCGTCCTGGCTATGAATACATAAGGAAGGGGAGAAAGTGAAAGGCTTTGACATATTCTTTTGTTGCTTTCTTTTGTGATACCTAGTTTCTAAAATATTGAATAGTGGTGGCAATTTCGGCTCAAAAATGTTTTGACTAGCCCAAACCATCCATGTTAAAACTATATTTAAACCACCCATTTGGTATATGAGTTAACATGAGTCCACCCAGTTTTCAAACCGTAATGCTTTTTGCATTACCGGACGCCACTTGTGGGATTCCACAGGGTGTGTTGTTGTTGTTGTTGTAATGTTTTTAGTATTAATTTTAATGTATTTCATTTACCCTCACTTCCTAATTCCAGTTTAGTTGCATGCAACAGGCTTGACATGTCTCATATTGATTTGTTTTTTCTTAAAAATGTGGCATCTTTGTCTGTTTTGGATTCATATCTACTAGTTACTTATAGATCTCTTAACTTCTCTTTGATTCTTGCAGCCTTTTCAAGGCTACCCAACATCAAGCACAACAGTAACTATACCACACCAACCTGCAATTCGTCCTAGGGTTCGGGCACGAAGAGGACAGGCGACTGATCCACATAGTATTGCTGAGCGGGTAATGTGACTGATATATTTAGATGAGTTTGTCAGGAGAACATTAAGCTATGTTAATTCTCAAACAAACAAACAAAACCTCAAGTTTTGTTGTAAAAAGTGTGTTGGTTGGTTGGTTTTTTTTTTTGGGGGGGGGGGGGGGGGGCTGTGGATAATGCTCTAGAAACAAGTGCCCGAATAATGTGTTTGTCTCTTTACAGTTAAGAAGAGAAAGGATATCAGAACGAATAAAGGCTTTGCAGGAACTTGTCCCAAGCTGCAATAAGGTGTGCTCTATTCTCTTGTTGCCACAAATTCCATTAGTGAGCATTTGTTTTTTTGTTGCGACAGACAACAATTTAGGCTCATTCTCTCTTAAAATGTATATTCCAAATAGTGGAAATATTAACTTTCGTGCTGACCCATCGTTTATCATGATGTTAAAATACGAATACCTAAAATTGGAAACTATAGTAATCTTTTGTTATAACAACTTCCTGTTGGAGTGAGTGTTGCCTAATGGATTCAGGTACGATATATGAACATTGGCTGCAATTTTCGGACAAGTAATTCCTAAATCTCATTGTAATATTTTCTAAGAGTTGGCTTACCTCAGTTTTGTTTGTAAAGATAAAGTTGGTGTGATTATGGATGCGATTCAAAAGAAGTCGTAACTTGTGGTATTGATATTCTTTTTTCTGTCTTGCCAGACCGACAGGGCAGCAATGCTTGATGAGATTCTGGACTATGTGAAGTTCTTGAGGCTTCAAGTTAAGGTAATTTGCCTGTCAACAGGAAAAAAGAAAAAAAGTGAGACAATGACAGTCAACTAATTGTCAGGCCAACTACTAGCTTAGTTGATTACTTTGTTGTCTAGCCATTATATTCCATGACAAACATCTCTAAAGTTATTACAATTTCGTGTTATCTACAGCGGTACTGGTTTTTCTTGCTTTTCTTCTGCCGGATTATTCCATTCTTGTTTTGGATAAACGAAACCGGTCTATTGAAATGGGAACATATTAAGCAACCACCTCCATGAAAAAAAATAGTTTAAGTCATTCGAAGAAGTTCACAATCTATTTGATAATTTTCATGGCGGTGTTTAATAATTCTTTGTTTGAGTTTATCTTTGCCAATCTCAACTAGCTTTGGATTGAGGTTTAGTCTAGTGATAGTCGATTTAATAGTTTTTTGGATGGTTTTTCATTTTGTGAGTTGGGATGAAGTGGTAGCATTGAAGGTTATTGACTTAACATCACCTCAACCGTACACTACGAAGGATTAAGTTCCGTGTTTCCATTAATTTATTTTGCTTCCTTGCAAGTTTAATGCACCTTTTAGTTTGCTAATGAACAATAATACTCTTAGGGGTCGTTTGGTGTGAAGGATAATACCAAATAGTCCTGAGATTAAATTATAGTGCCATTCAATTTATTGTTTGGTTGTCAAGTCTGGGATAACTTATCTCAGGATTAATAATTAGTATCGGGATAAGTTATCCCTCCCCTTGAATGGTATAGTAATCCCGGGATAACATATCCCAGGGATAAAGTAGGTAAATGACAAATATATCCCTTTAAACTCTTTTTCTACGCCACTTTCACATTCATAAAGGGTATTTTTATAAATAAATAACTTGTTCTTAAAAATATAATGCGTATTATTTTGAATTCAACAAACCAAACACTCAATAAGAAATAATCTCATCATAACTTATCCCATTATAACTAATCCCATCATAACTTGTATGGTCGTTTGGTAGTGGGGATGGGATAGACAAAGCTATCTCGTGGACTGGGATATCCCATGGGAATATTATCCTACCATCCATATGGGATAACTAATCCAATCATTAATACATACTTAATACCTCTAACCAAATGCAAATAATCCTATGTTTTATCCTAGGATTATTATTCTTTATCCCTCTGACAAAACAACCCCTTAGTGATTTCAATTTTTGCTTGATAATTCAAACTGCATGTTATCCTTGCATTAGCCATTCTAAAGTCAAAATACAAAACGAAGAAAGAGTCTCATCCAGAACTGTTTCAACTTGTTTCTTTCTATCAATTGAAATTCTTCTTAACCCCCACCCCCCCACCCCACCCCAAACCCAATTAAACAAATAACCTTGCTGAGGATGGATGGTGACTCTTAAAGTTAAAGTTGTCTAGTCGTGACACTATGTAATATATTTACTGGCTGAAATATTTAACTGAATAACATGATTATCATCGTAGTCCTGCTGAATTCTTTAATTGAATAACAATGATCATCATCGTAGTCGTGTTTAAATCTCTTAATCTTGTACCATTATACTTTGTTTTGGTCATGATTGCAATTCTTTTAAGGGAGTTCTGACTGCAGTAAAGGTTGGACAAATTAAATACATGGATAGAACCCCTTTACTAGTTTTTTCTAAATGAGTTGGTCGAATAAATGAGTTGCCTTAAATCTGTCTAAAGGTACTGAGTATGAGTAGGCTGGGAGGAGCTAGCGCGGTGACACAACTTGTTGCTGATATTCCATCGCCATCTGTTGAGGTAATGAACACAATCACTCTTTTCTGGGTCTAACTGAGTGTCTTCAAAAATACCTTTTTAGTTTCTGATAGCTCAACTGTAAGATTGCTACATTTGCTCCAAGCTTCATTGTTTCGTCATTATTTTAGGGAGACAGCTGTGAAAGTCAATCCAACCAGCACGTCTGGGAGAAGTGGTCCGATGCTGAAACAGAGCAAGAGGTAGCAAAGCTCATGGAGGAAGATGTTGGAACAGCCATGCAGTACCTTCAATCCAAATCACTCTGCATCATGCCTGTTTCACTTGCTGCACTTATTTATCCTACTCAGCAAACTGACACCCAATCAATGGTCAAGCCGGAACCTACAGCCCCATTGTAGACTTCTAACTTATTGCAGGTGCAATCAAGAACTCCTAATTTCTTTTTGGCCCATCCTTCTTTGTATCCTTACCTATAATCTCTTGTATTAACTTCTGAAATCTGTGGCAATGCAATCAAAGTCAGATGACACAATTTTTGCTTTTAGCTCAATCATTGGCCCCTTTATCAACTTTCTCAAGTTTTGTCACACCTTTGAACCAAGGCAACACTTAAGAAAGGAACCAGTCCATTTGTATCATTTTAGGGAGGAGTGTTTTTTTCCCTTCAAATTTTCTTTTGTTAGCTGCTAGTTCTGCCTTTTTTCTTGTGGGTTGGTTGGGACTCCTTGTATCTTTTTGTAGTGGATAGCTAGCTAGGTATTGTAAAAGTGATCAACTGGTGCTTTGTAAAGTGTAATGTAATTTAAATATGGAGAACATAACATACTTTTCATATCAAGAATTGAAAAGAAAAAATACAATGTGTGGTTTTACCATTGGGTTCACAGCCAAAAAAAAAGGTACAGTTACTTTGTATGTTTGAAGGGGAGAATATCCCAGTCTCAAAAAAATGTGCAGGATTTATAAACCACCATGGTTCATTCTCTGCTATATGTATGATGTTACAACAAGAACAAAAACATAAAAAGTAACTGTAATTACTAAGTTTTTTTTTTCTGTTTGATTACAGTATTTGAAAAAAAATTAAAAAATCAATTTCATAATTCTTCTAAAGGGAGAAATCTTCATAAAAGCCTCAAAAAATGCATGTGGAATTCTTCATATATATTTATACACACACTTATATATATATATAAATATATATCATTCATTGTCCACATGATCCCAAGCCTCTTGTTTCTGATCCTTTCATTATCCTCAGCCTCTTGCATGATGATATGAACATTCTGCAATATCCATGAAAATAATCTCATTAAAATCTACACTTAGACTGCTAGACATGTGACTTGTATAAAGTTGAGTTATATACATTTGACTCTGTAAAGATGTAACTTTTAACTTATTATAACATGTTAATTAGTTACCGTTTTTATCAGATTACTAATTATATATAACACTCTAAATATTAACTAAATGTTTGACTCACCCCCAATTAATGCAGCTTAACCTATTTTCTTTATTGAAAAAACATTTTTAATAATCTGTCTTCCAAAAATTTGCTTATAACTACCTTATAGTAACCTGATTGTGTAACATTTCTTTTAACAATGAGGTGGAGTGGTGGGGGTCAAGGTTCAAGAACTTACTATCGACCAATGCAGTTTAACCTATATTAGCAAATTAATTATTATTTTTATAGGATTTTATCAATCATATGTATTTACTTACAATTACCCTATAAATGACCTGATTGTGTAATTACTTTTAATGGTAATAGTTCGGGGTGGGGGGAAAGGGTCAAGAACTTACTCCCAAGGAACATCTCCAACAAGCATCAAGTCACCCTCTTTATCTTCATAAGCAGGTGCATATTCTGGCCCGTTATAGCCTTCCCTCTCTGAATATTCACCTATGTTGAGCTTGAACATTTTCTCCATTGCTTTAAGGAGTTCAGTGTAACACTTGTACATTTTAAGATCAATTTTTCTAAGAAAAGGGGCTCCATCCATGCTAACTTTGACATAGATTCCACACTGATCTTGATGAGCTTCTGTTTTCTTAGTAGTAATTTGTAAGGTGTTCTTCCTGTAAGATCTCACTGGTGGCCACCCCACAATTTGTGCCCTGCAATTTAGTAGGCAGAGTCAGTATTTTGAGTCAATGGGTTCTAAATTCTAATAAATAGAAAAGCAGCTTATTGGATTCTAGATACGGTGCATATATATTTTGAAGAATACCTTACAATTAAGTGAATTTCTTAAGGAAAATACAGGGTTTTGACCAAAGATATTAAGTTTTGCCGAACCTCTAGCTTACTCTCTAGCTTTGTCCCTACTCATTCAAGACTTTAAAAAAATTCAAAGAGTTAGAAAGAAAGTAATCCCTCTTTTTTATTTAGGTGGCATCGTTTTCTTTTTAGTTGATTTACAAGAATAATAGATATCCAAAGTATTGTTGCATTCAGGTCAGATCTTTCAAAAAAAAATCATTTTGGATGATTCCATACATTTGCAGCGGCAAATTTCATAGCTACTTGTTGCTTGTGGTAGTTATAACTTAAAAATTTCCATTCCACCTTAGTTAAACATATGCTATGGCATGCTTAAAACGCGTCTTAAAATTATTCATTTATAGCTTAAACATCGTGCAACATTAGCTATGTCGGATAAATTGGAACATAAGGAGTATGAAACTTACTTGGCAGCAGGGGGTATTATGGCTTCATAATCTGAAATTGATTCATCATCTTCATGTTCAGACAAAGCCCTTTTCTTATTCTTGGAATTGGGCACAGTTTGTTGGTGATCAAATTCTTCCTCCGTCCCTGGCAAACCCAATCTAAGTTCTGTTGCCTTAAGATTCAAAATTTTCTCCATCTTGGTAATAAGAACTTCTGCACAGTTAAACCTCAAACAATAAACTCAAAATTCTAAGTCTTTCTTGATTTTCTTCTTCAAGATTGATGTGAGAAAATTGTTTTTGACCCTGTATTTGTGTTCAAGAAAATATGAGTTAGCTAATAGTTTGTGGGTGGTTGTTATATAATGGGAAAAGGGTGAAGAGTTATTGGAGAATCAAATTAAAGAAATGTTCCAAAAGTACATAAATTTGGGACAAAGACAAGCTAAGGTTGTTGGCAGGAAGAGTAGCAACTTTGAACATGTTGGGGACAAGAAGGGGACAAGAAAGGGACAAGCTCACCCACACATATGGACTAAAACTTTAGAAGACTTTTTTTCTTAGACACTTCAACTGAACAACAACCTGTTAGAAATTTAACATACATCTAAGATATGACTCTTACCCATCGGATCAATTTCACGGGCGTAAGAGAGGTAAGATATATGTTCTTTGTCCATGTCTGTTTACATTGGCATGCATTTGGCTGAACTTGAAGTGTCTAGTATATAATGGTCAGTTGAAGCGTTTAAATGAAAAGTCATGCAACTTCAAGGGATTGTCTATATATCTGTTACCACTTTTCATTTAGACACTTCGATTTAACCTGCTAACGAGTAGACATTTAACGTATGTTTAAGATATGCCTATTATATATCGGGATCAATTTATGCGTCTGAAAGAGGCAGAGACACTCTCTTTGCCCATGTCTGCTTGTTCTGTTTAATAGGCAGACATTGATGTTGCAGTGTGTTATAAATTTAGGTCAATTGTTATGCCTAAATGAGAAGTGGGGCTTACCAATTATATATGTAGTTGGCCAAAAAGGAAACAGTAGTGTGTATGTTAGGATGGTTAAATTTTTCACTCTTAATCAGTTGTCTCGAGTTTGAGCACTCTGAAATATAGAATTTCTTGTCATGAAATGCTTTGGTTAGTACCTAGACTAATGAAAAAAGTAAGAGAGAAATGAAAGAAGGGAATCAGATGCTACATATCATGAGTACAGATTGTACTTTCTTTTTAAATCTTTTTTCATCTTTGTCATTCCCTTGTTTATAAAATATTGTTGAGTGGATTAAGAAATAAAATACCACTTACTAGAGCATTTTTCAATATCATTATAATTGAGTTAATGTGGTCAAAAACACATTTGAATTATAGTTTCTCTGTCAGTTTCATGCCAATTATCAATTATTCTCTTTCCTTATCTGTCACCATCAACTTAATTAACTCTATTTTAATACAAAGAGGGTGATAGTTCATGTAGGAAAATGGAAGAACCAGTGATAGTTCAGGTGGATGTGAAACTCGTCAAAAAATGATAGTTCAGATGTGATTTTAACCATAATAATATGGACTCGTTCAAAAAAACTACTATTAAAATAAGTACAAATAACATACTCTGAACAATCACATCACATCACATCACAGATCAACTTGTCTATGTGGCTGAGTGTATACAACCAACAATAACAAGACATTTCTTGGATTTTGTCAATTAGGAGCTTCTTGGCAACGTATTCAGTTCTGCTGTATTAAGGCTGTGTTTTGTCCTCATTATTAATTGCCCCACAAAACCTACCTGCCTTTGACATTATTCAATTATACATACATAGACACACATATATATGTATGTATATATGTGTATATGATTTGTATAACAACTTTCACTTTGATATGAACCCGTATTCAACCCTTTAGATCTGTAATATCATAAGTAGGGTTCTGGGAAGGGCGAAGTGTACACAACCTTATTTCTACTTTATGATTCACTCTTTCCCACACGTATTTCGA
Organism: Solanum aculeatissimum; assembly: GCA_038996855.1. Lineage (NCBI taxonomy): Eukaryota > Viridiplantae > Streptophyta > Magnoliopsida > Solanales > Solanaceae > Solanum > Solanum aculeatissimum. Next base: position 62,018 of record JBCEWC010000089.1, on the reverse strand, counting down.
TGCACGCGAGAGGGCATTGAAATTGGGCTCTCAATCTGCTGTTAAGACTACATGTAGGCCCAATAGCACATCATAAAGTCTTTCACTAGCATTGTAATTTTGGTACTCCTAATCAAAGACGAATTCAGAATTTCAACTATTTAATTTTAAAAAAATTTAGCACCAAATTTGCACTACTTTAAAAGTTTATTATCAAGTTTAAATTTGTTATTTATTGGAATTTTTGTAAATTTTTATGATTAAATTTATGCTTTGCGTAAAAGATTATAGCAATAAGCGCTCTTTATTTTAAATGTTCAAACCCAAGACTTTTGACTAATAGAGAAGAAATCTTATCTATTGATTTTCAAACCACATCTCTTGATGGTTGTTAACAATAATTAGCATCAGAAAAAAAGGTAAGTAAATAAAGAATATTAATTGAAAATGTGTGGCATGTTATATTGTTTTGTTTCCTATTTATTTTTTGGAAAATAAAATTAATGAAATCTTTGACCATAAATTTAAATGAGGAAGATATTAAGGTAAGCAAATTTTGTGTGATGGTTAATTATAAATGACATTTATACCCTTGAATTAATTAAAATTGAGTTTTGAAATACATGCAAGTGACCTTTCATCTTTTTAAAGAAGAATAGTGTAATTGACATTCAATTATATTGGATCACATAATATAATAATAATTAATTTTTTGTTGACTCAATTATATAAAATAATTATTATGTTGAAAGTATACACAATAGAGGGTAAATTCATAAAATATGTAATTAAAATAAAAAATGATTCAAGGTTCTTGTATTATAGTTTGGAACATATTAGAGGGTTAAATAAAGTTTTAGTTATACTATATTTTTCATAAAGTAACAAAAAAATAGGCAATTTAGGTAAGGGTAAATTTGGAAATTGATTTTTGTATGACTTTAGTAAAGTTCTCATCATACATTTCTATATTAAACTTAAAAATAAATTAGTCAATTTAATTAATTTATTAAAGTTAAGAGTAGAAAATATTTTTGTTTAGTCATAAGGAAAGATTTTGTAAATCACGAAATTTGATAACTGACGGTTGACGCGACTATAAATATGCAGGCTAGTTCCCGTTTATACTCATCTGATTTGAGATTCAAAAACTCAGTCAACAAAAAATTACATATCATATATCTTATTGTAGTAGTCATGGCAAGAATGAGCGCTCGCATGGGAGAACAAAGTGAAAGAAAGTCCACAAAAAATAAGAGGCACGAGTCCCACAAGCAGAAAGCCCTTTGCAAACAAGCAATGGATCTTTCTGTGTTATGTGGGATCGAGTTTGCTGTAATCATTTTTTCAGTTGCTGGCGACCTATTTGTACATGGTAAGCCAGATGCTGAATCGGTCGTTGCTCGATTCCTGCACGCACAATCATTAGCAGAGTGTTCTACAACTTGCAGGAGCACAATTGAAAAAATCCGTGACCATAAAAAACACGAGAAGATGGACAAAACCAAAACAAAGAAAATTGATGACAAGGGAAAAGGAAAGTCTATTGAAGAAGATTCCGAGCGCCCTACGCCAAAAAATTTTGAGATTGATTTAGAAAACGAGAAGCAATTGATAGAAGCGATGAAAGTTTTTGAAAAAGATTTGAATGAGAAGATTAATGAGTTACAAACGAAGATCAAAGTAAAAGATGCTGAAATAGGACTCAAAGAGATTTCTTCAACCACACCATCTAGTTGGTTGAGTCTTTAAGTGAAAATTATGATATGATAAATTTTAATAATATTTTATTATAATCTATGTTTTAATATAATGATATAATGTGAGACATGAATTTGATGTTGTTTATTATTTACATATGTTATTTTTTTCAGACATGTACTTCTTATTTTCACAAACTTATACATTTCATACATACAATATATCGTTTTCTAAACCTATTCACTTAATGAAAAACTTAAAAAATCGAGAAAATGATGATTTTCAATTATGTTAATATTAAGCTTTATTTATTAGGAAACTAAGTTAAAAAAATATTTGTCAATGAAACTAATTCAAATGTTGTTAAGTCTTTACTTAATTGAACGAAGTAGTGACTAATAGTTGAAATAGTTAACAAAATAATTCATAGTGTATATCATGGCATCTCAACTTGGATATGACGTGTCAATTCATGTATCACTTAGACGAATAAAATGGATTGAGAGTAGACCTTTTTGCGAACCATTGCGATTGAGAAATTCTTTGAGTCTCATCCTACAACTTTTACCTTGGCATGTTCTTAAACCCCCTAGTGTATACCTCATATTTAGCCTCCAAACATCTCCAAAGAACCTCACTTGGGACTTTGTTGTTTTACTTTTTCTAGGTCAATGAACATCATATGCAATAAGTATTTTTTATTTTAGAAAACAACAACAACTCAAGTTTAAGTGTTCAAACCCGAGATCTTTGATTAACAGAGAAGAAATCTTATTTGTTGACTTTCAAATCACATTTTTTGACAATTGTAAAAAATTAATTAGCATAAAAAAACAAGTAAATAAATAATATTAATTGAAAATGTGACAAGTTATATTATTTAGTTTCTTATTTATTTTTTTGGAAAAATAAAATTAATGAAATCTTTAAGGCAATCTTGACTAGTTAGATGCAAACTTTTTCTAATTACTTTGCACATGCACTCTAGTTTTATGATATTACATTCACCCTCCCACTTTATTTTTAAAAATATGTTGACCTTTCTTTTATTTAATTTTTGTGGAAAAAAATCACTTTTGATTGGTTAATCATAAATGACATTTATACCCTTGAATTAATTAAAATTTAGTTTTGAAAATACAACTAGATGTTGAATTGATTGTTGCTCGATTCTTGCATGCACAATCAGATACTGAATCAGTTGTTGCTCAATTCTTGCACGCACAATCAGATGCTGAATCAGTTGTTGATCGGTTCTTGCACGCATAACCAAGATGCTGAATCAGTTGTTAATCGATTCTTGCACACACAATTAGATGTGAATCGGTTATTAATCGATTCTTGCACGCACAATCAGATGCTGAATCAGTTGTTGATCGATTCTTGCACGAATGCTCCACAAATTGTAGGAGCACAATTGAAGAAATTCGTGACCATAAAAAACATGAGAAAATGGACAAAACAAAAACAAAGACAAATTATGACAAGGGAAAAGGAAAAGCTATTGAAGGTCCTACATCAAAATTTTTTTAGATTGATTTAGAAAGTGAGAAGCAATTGATAGAAGAGATGAAATTTTTTGAAAATAATTTGAATGAGAAAATTAATGAGTTACAATCAAAGAGTAGAGCAAAAGATACTAAAAAGGGACTTAAAAAGATTTCTTCAACCACACCATCTAGTTGGTTGAGTCTTTAAATGAAAATTATGATATGATAAATTTAAATAATATTTTATTATGATCTATGTTTTAATATAATGATATGTTATTATGTGACATGAATTTGATAGTGTTTATTATTTACCTATAATGTTTTTTTTTAGACATATACTTTTTATTTTCATAAACTTATGCACTTCAGATATACATTCACTATAAAAAAATATATCATAATATTTTTTCGATTCTTCTTTTTTTATTTATTTATATAAAATTTGTAAGATAATACTTCAATAAATAATATATTGGATATAATCAAAATCTTTTTCCTTCACAATTTGAGAGGTTGGCGTGAGCCGTGAAGTTGAACACAAAAATCTTTATAAGTAAAGTTAATAAACAAAAGTCTTTGGAGTTATGATCGTTCACTCTTCATAAGATGTTTCAAATTCGAGTCTTGAATATAAAAATAATTTATTTTTTTTTAGTTAAAATATGAAATGGAAAAAAAAAAAAGCCACCTAAGATCTAGACTCAAACATTTGTCACATGACTTTATCACGTGATCACACAATTTCACTATCAAAGAATCGAATCTTCTCCCTTAATTTTTCATTCCTCCAATCGGCGGCCTACCGATTTCGTTTTCCGATGGCCGTCCGATCGACAGAATCTCTCTGAAACTTAGTCCCTACGCTAAAATCAAATCCAATATTCCCAAAAAACTCAAAAACCCTTCAGTTTTTTTCATGATTATGTAAATTAATCCAATTTTAAATTAATCCAATTTTTTTGCCTTCAGATTTCACTAATCCGTATACCTAATACTAAATTTACCATGGATTTCGTGGAACTGGAGGCAATTGAAGGTCTCCGGTGGTCATGGAATTCATGGCCAGTATCAAAATCGGAAGCTTCAGCTCTGGTAATCCCACTATCTATTATGTGTACACCATTGATGCATTTCAACGAGCTTCCTGTACTTCCTTATGATCCTCTTATATGCACCCAATGTGGCGCCGTTTTGAATCCATATGCTCGTGTTGATTACCAATCGAGAATTTGGATTTGCCCTTTTTGTTACCGGAAAAACCCGTTTCCGAAATCGTATCTTGGAATCAACGAAAACAATATACCTGCTGAGCTTTTCCCGACGTATAGTACGGTTGAGTATCATTTGGGGAAAAAGGGTTTAGCTCAAAATTCGAATTCGAGCTCTAATTTTGGAAATATGTCATTGTTATCCAAAATGTCTTCGTTTTCGAGTACTACCTCGAGCTTGGATTGGGCAGGATATGGGCTTGGTCCGGCGTTTGTGTTTGTTGTGGATGCTTGTACATCGGATGAGGAGCTTGGGGTGGTGAAAAATGAGCTTCTTCATGTGATTGCTCAATTACCTGAAACTGCATTAGTTGGGTTGGTGGTATTTGATTCTATGGTTAGAGTTTATGATCTTGGTTTTGGAGAGTGCTGTAGAGTTGTGATGTTCCACGGTGAGCGGGAGCTTTCTTCTGAGCAGGTAAACTGTGACCTATTATCTAAGCCTTTGTCAATGTGCTTGTCTAGTTAAGTTTACTAATACATCCAAATAGCAGTGAGCTGCTTTTTTTAAAACATATAATACTGTTGAAGTATAACATAATGCCGAGTCATATCAATAATGTGCAATTTAAACGGTGCTAGCTTTCCAAACTTTTTATGCATCAGGGAAACAACTAGAGAAGTTTGGGTGCCAGTCTAGTAATGCATGTTTAACTTGTTTTTGATCTTTCCCCGTCCTCTTTTTTTTTACAACCAACACAACATCTCCACCTACGCATGCTGGTCAAATCTTGTTTCCTAACAGAACAAATAACCAACGACAAATACAATGAAATCCTATGAGTGAGGAGGGTAGATAGGATGTATGCATACATTACTCCTATCTCGTGGATGTAGAGATGTTTTTTCAAAAGACCCTCATCTCAAGTATCACATATCAAAGTAGGTAAAAGAACATTCAAATGTAAAGAAGACATAACAAACAATAGATATAACATTCAATGAAAATGAACAATATCAATAACAAAATAGTACGATAATTGAAGCACAAGAAACAAGAGGTAGTAACAAAGAACAAAGGACAAGGGACTATAGAAATATTCCTGACATTCTTTCTATGGAAGGAGAAACCGGTACAGTGCACCAAATTACTACCAAGACCAACCCTGAACCTAATCCTCGATTTCCACAATTTCCGATTTAAGGTCAAGTTCTCAGTAAGTTGAAGATGTATTGTGTCATGTCTAATCACCTTCCTCTAATACTTATTTGGCTTGACTTTACATCTCCTTAAACACACCATTGCCAACCTCTCGCACCTCCTCACCAAGACATCTTCATACCTCCTCTTTACATGCCCTAATCATTTTAGTCTCGCTTCCCTCATCTTGTCCACCATGGAGGCTACTTCCAATTTTTCTTGGATATCTTTACTCCTAAACTTATCTCTCTTAATATGCCCACATAACCACCTTAACATCTTCATTTCTGCCACCAATTCCCTCGATGCCCACCAAAGTTGCCCCTCGAGACCCCAAAACTTCTCTCAATGCTTCACTGATGCTACTTACTGTCCTGTTCCACATACTGTTTGCATCTCCTTTACTCTCCGAAACCCCCATCACCATCATCTTCTCCCCATCTCCTAGGCTATGGCCTCTGTCAAGCCACTCCATTTGATCCTTGACCACAACACACAACCCTTCTCTTCCTCATAATCTTCAAACTCCATCACCAAGAGCTTATGTTGGATTGTAAGATTCTCACTCTAGCTGAAGTAGTAAGTAATCTATCCAAGTCTTAGCAACGAACTACAGAAGGTCACCAAAGTGTTCCTCCTTCGGGAAACACGAGTTAGTTTCCACCAACTCTAAAACTTTTGCAAAATCCAAAAACGAGGATCCACCTTCATTTCTATCCCAAAAACAGAAACCTCCATGTGCATCGTCATATCCCTTTGAAGTTGTCCGAATATAACCATGGAAGTAGTTTCCCAGCAGCTTTTCATTTTTCTCCTTTTCTATTTTGTTCTCTTTGCTTGTGTGCGTGTGTTTTTTTTCTTCTTTTTTTTTAGGGGGTTGGGGGGTTTCCTCCTCCTCCTCCATTTAACTACTGGCTGCAACATTAATTTTTGTTCCATAGCTCAACTCTGGTAAAGTACTGGCACAAAGAAAAGGGCCAGAGAAGCAATTCTTAACAAGAGTAGATGCAGTAGAAGGAGTTGAGAAATAAAGTAAAGAGAAAGCAGAAAATAGTGAAGAAAAGAAGCATGAATATTAGAACTATTTTCCATCTTAGCAAGGGAGCTATGCATTGGAAGAGCTGGAGTGATGCTTAGCAATGATGATGCACAAATGAGGAAAAAAGAAAACAGAAAGGGAAAAAGTATTGCTGCTGAACCCTTAGAATTAAAAATTAATACAATAGATCAGCTGCTTCTCTTTTGTCAGTTCAAAGTTTGGACCACAAATGTTTGTGTAAGGGGTTAGTTTAAGAGATGTACTTTTCTCGCTTGGTTGATGGCTAGGGGTGATTATGCCACTTGAAACCACATATGCTACTTATTTATTCATGTGAAAACACTTGGGAGAGGACATAGATTATGTTTTAATGCTTTGCCAGGTAGGAGATTGTAGGATGATTCGCAATACAATGGACCATGTTGGTTGCTGTGAAGCGCATTGCTTAGTTGGGTAAGATGTAAGACAAGACACTGCCCATGGAAGTTGCACCATTAAAACTTATGTGGGTATTGTGGACAGAAGGACATAGGAGAAACCTTGAAGGGCTTGATGTTGTGCATATGATGAATAGCCTCCTTATAATGTCCTTTTGGTGCATTCATGTGGTCTCTATCTGTATAGAAGATTGGTGTCTTTCGTAGAGAATCATATCTATCTGTAAATTCGCTTTTTTGGTATACCTCTGTATATGACTTTCCCATTATCAATACAATTATATACTTGATAAGAAAAGGGGTTAGCTTAAGGCTTCGATGCCCCCCAAAAAAATGTTTTAAGTGTATGTTGCCTAAATATTAAATAGTTTGAAGGGCTTCAGAGCGCTTTAGAGTTTCTCGATGACTAAATTTACTAATCAATATCCTGAACCATAAAGAAAATGAAATAGTAATCAAAAGACACTTCAAGCAGGTTTAACCATTCAATTCAAAGTAAGCTACCTCGCGTAACCTATTCTGTGGTCCCGATTTCCCCTTTCCCCACCAACACACACACACATAAAAAAAAAAAGAAAAAAGAAAAGAAATAATGCATCAACATCAATATCTAGAAACTGATTATGCATTATGTTTTGATTTGTTCATTTTGCTATGTGTTCTTTTTTTCACAGACCAAGCAACTCCTGGGTATTCATCATGTGAAGTACCAAGCAGGAATAGTACATATGGCTCCAAAACAGGGATTCCTGATACCTCTATCAGAAGGGGAGTTCAGCATCACATCAGCAATTGAAGATATCCATTCTTCACCTCAGGTTATGCCAGGGCACAGACCTGTACGGGCTACAGGAGTAGCAGTATCAGTAGCTGTTGGGCTACTCGAAGGATGCTTGGTCTCTGCAGGTTCTCGTATAATGATCTTCACCTCAGGGCCAGCAACAATCGGCCCAGGGATGATTGTAAACTCTGATTTTGGCGATGCCATTAGGAATCAGCGAGATATTGGTAATGGTTATGCACCTTACTTCAAGAAGTCCTGTGAATTCTATAAGCAGATATCAAGAAGATTGTCTGATTCATCCATTGCTCTTGATTTCTTTGCTTGTTCATTGGATCAAGTTGGAGCAGCTGAGCTTAGAGTTCCTGTTGAAAGCTCAGGGGGATTCATGATGTTAACAGAGTCATTTGATTCGGACCAGTTCAGAAAATGTTTGCGTCACATATTTAGCCACGATGAGGTTGGTAATTTGAGAATGTGTCTTGATGCAACTATTGAGATTGTAACCACAAAGGATGTTAAAATTTGTGGGGCTCTTGGTTCATGTGTTTCTCTTCAGAAGAAGAATGGCTCAGTCAGTGACACAGAAATTGGTGAGGGAGGTACCTATATGTGGAAATTGGGGGCACTTACTGATAAAATGTGTATTGCCTTCTTTTTCGAAGTAGGGAATGAACAGAAAGCCCAACCTAACTCTGCATTTTTCATACAGTTCATAACAAACTATAGATATGGAAGCATGGGAATCCGGAAGAGGGTGATCACTGCTGCAAGAAGGTGGGTCGGGAACCACTCTCCGGAAATTGCTGCTGGTTTTGATCAGGAAGCAGCAGCTTCAGTGATGGCTAGGCTTGCCATTCATAGAGCGGAGAGCAATTTTTCTCAAGATGTTGTCCGGTGGCTAGATAAACGTTTGATACGTTTTGCTTCAAAGTTTGGAGATTATATCCCGGAAGACCCCTCATCATTCCGTCTCGCGACTAATCTATCCCTTTTCCCACAGTTCATCTATTATCTAAGGAGATCCCAGTTTATCGATGTCTTCAACTGCACTCCAGATGAGACTGCTTTTTTCCGTCTGTTGTTGAACCGTGAGGGGGTAGTTCGCTCACTTATTATGGTCCAGCCAACCCTTTTCCAGTATTCATTCGACGGTCCCCCTGTCCCTGTTCTCTTAGACATCTGCTCCGTCTCTCCGGACATTATCTTGCTCTTTGACTCCTACTTCTATGTGGTTGTTCATTATGGCTCTAAGATTGCACAGTGGCGTAATCTTGGCTACCACAAGGATCCTAGCCACGACAGTTTCCGCAAACTGTTAGAAGCTCCTGAGATCGATGCAGAACAACTAGTATCCGAAAGGATCCCTGTGCCAAAACTCATAAAATGTGACCAGCATAGTAGTCAGGCTAGATTTCTTCTGGCCAAGTTGAATCCATCTGTTACACACAACTCAACATACACACAAGGCTCTGATATCATATTTACTGAAGAACTAAGCCTACAAGTTTTTATTGAGCACTTGCAAGCTTTAGCAGTGCAGGGTTAAATCTTTTGAGTGTTGTATAAAGTAGTCATAGAGAAGTGTTGTACATTAGAACCAAGGTAAAAATGTCTCTTTGGTAATTAGATTTTCCTCTTCTTTTTTTGGGTGAAAAGAACACTTCCTCATTGCCTTGCATATGGGTAAGTTCTATTTTTTCGTTCTTGTTCTATTTATGACATGCATACGAGGTAAGATTACATAGAGGGTCAATTATTTTTTCCCTGAGTGATAACTCTATAAAACACGAAAGGATCTTTATGCTCAATTAATTGATAACAAATACAATAATAATATATCTAGTAGAATTCCACAAGTATGGTCTAGAGAGGATAAAATGTACGCAGATGAGGTAGTAGAGAGACTGTAATTGACAAATTACCAAATACTGCTTACAAATTGGTTGATGTAAGAGTTCTTTCAAAAGAATAAAGGAATATATTTGCAAGTGGAGGAATCATAGTGTAGTGGTTGGTTCATTTAAATTCCTTACTCATCTTGATGATAATTAGTATAAAAAAATGCAATAAAACAAAATAAAATAAAAAATTACATCTCAATAATGGTGGAATTATCAATTATAAATCTAAGTTTACGTGGGGTTCTATCACCCCTTTTAACTTATTTTCTTTGTATGTATTATGTATTTTCTTCACCAATTACTTGATAAGAAAACAAGTAAAATAAATTATATGAATAAATGCGTTTATATTAGATTATTAAGAAAAAAAGGGAAAATGTTGATGTTTTATTTTATTTGATTCTTCCAATTTCAAATTGAGCGGATCGTCCACTCTCAAGTCTTAATCTCAAGAGGTTGAATTTTCACTTCATTGTTTAAAGTATATATTTTAACGGAATAAGAATTTTTCTATCCTTTTTTATATTTAAAAATATTCTTTACATGAAATATTACTCAAAATCTTAACTCTATACTGTTTTGACATCAAAGAAGAGAGATGATAATATCTAATAAATATTTACAAATCCTTATGATCAAGTAAACACCAATATTTACAAATATCAAAATGTTAGTTCTTAGGTAGAAAAGAACAATAACAACTTAAAAATAGTGAATTGATCGAAAATGAACAAATAAGTAGCTCAATTAGGAGTAAATATGAGACAAAGGACAAGATGATCCATCAATTCATGTGATTAATCGTATCCTGACCTCATCTAACTATTGATTTTAATATAAAAATTCGATATTCTATTATACTATTCCATCCTTAAATTGATCGATACATATAGTATTTATCCTTCAAAATTGTTGTCCCCAATAAAAACTAACATGCCCCAAATGAAAATTAACATTCTCTTCTAATTTTAATTTAACATAAATTTTAAAAAAATTTAAATTTTACAATTTTAATCTAATTATATTATATAAAAAATGTATCAAAATATACCTCACTTATTTTTTTCTTTAAAAAAAAAGAAATATTTTTTTTTTCGAAATGAAAAGTAGAAGGAACAAATTGAAAAAAATAAAAAGAATTTGGGACCAATTTGGCCATTATACAAAAGGAATTTAAACAACCCAAAAAAAAAAAAATTTTTGGAACAAATAATAGCCTTCTTCCAAAAGTTCCTCTTTCATCTAAATTACAATTCTCCACTTCTCTGTGTGTATGTATAGCCATGTGATCCTTTTACATTTTTCAATTTGCACCCAAAAACCCTAATTCAATTCCTTCATTAGGGTTTATAATAAATTTTCTGTACAGAAAACGACAGAGAAAGCAGTTAATTATACTGTTTACACATTCATATATACATATAAATTGTGAAAAAAGGGGGAAAAAACTGGGTTAATTGAGGTTGAATGGTTGTTGTTGTTGTTGATGATGATGATGATGGGTCGAGAAGGTGGTGGGCATGTGGTGCCGGTGGATCCAGGTACGGTGGTAGGTGGGTTGAAGAAGAAAGGTGCAGGTTCAAGGAGTTGGCTTTTGATGGATGCTTCAGGTTTGGAAACTGTTCTAGATGTTGATAAATATGAGATTATGCATCGGGTACAAATTCATGCTCGTGATCTTCGCATTATTGATCCGCTTCTTTCTTATCCTTCCGCCATCCTTGGCCGTGAAAGAGCTATTGTTCTCAATTTAGAGGTGATTGTTTTTTTTTTCGTATACAGAATCTGTAATTATTGAGTAATGGATCGCAATTGAGCTAAATGAAAATTGAGATTGTAGAATAGAATACCCAATTATTGAGTATTGGAATGAAATGGGTTGGAATTGAGCAAAATGAAGATAGAGAATTCATAATTGATTTTTTTTTCTTATGTAGAAAAGAGTATTGAAATGAAATGGGTCATAACTGAGCAAAATTAAATTTGAGAATTCATAAAGCTGTCTTCAGTTTTATCTGATTTGTCACTGAGATGCTGTTGGGAATGTGCACTCTGTGTTTGGAAATGATATGCTAAATCTAGAGGTGATTAATTTTTTTCCTTATACAGAATCACTGATTATTGAGTATTATCGGTCGAAATTGAGCAAAATGAAAATTGAGAATACATAAAGGATAAAACTTTCCTCTATATTGTCCGATTTTTCATTGAGACGTAGTTGTTGGGAATGTGCACTCTGCGTTTGGAGATGATATACTGATTTTTTTTTGAATTTTTTTCTGTAGATAGCTATAGCTTCTCTCCAAATTGAGCTCTCTCTGTTTGGAGATGATATGCTAATTTTTATTTATTTTCTGTAAACACGTATAGCTGCTTTTCAAATTTTGCTTTTTGCTTGACAGTTATATATCCTATATTTATTTTTCATTTTCAAGTGCTTTGTTTACTAATCATTGCAATTTTTGTTCTATGTGATTAAGGGCAGCACATCAAGGCTATTATTACATCTGAAGAGGTAATTTATATTCTTTTTTCGCAAAAGCTTCTTGTTTTCGGAACTTCTATTTTACAAAGTTATTTGAATTTCTGTTAATCACCACTTTTTACAAACACATTAATTGTTTATTATCAGTCATAGTACTTCTATTCAAACACGTAATTGATTATTTATAAAATCAGTTTCATCATGTAAAAATGCTTTACAACACTTGAAGTTCATCAACTAGTTACAAATAGCTAACCAAACTGGCTCTTAATCTAGGTTTATCTTATTCGCAAGTAGGATTGGAATTCCTATTGATGCTAAATTTCTCCAAATTCAATTCAACATGAACGAGTAGTATGATCTTTATTTTAGCCACATGAGTGAAGTATCATTTAAAATAAACGTTATCTTTGTAGTCAGACAAATGAGTCAGATTTGGTCATACCATTGTGATTTGATCCAATTTCCTTGGATCCCAAGTTTGTATTGTGAGAAGAAAGAATACATACATCTTTATTGATCCAATTTCCTTGGATCCCAAGTTTTTATTGTGAGAAGAAAGAATATATACATCTTTACTATGTTGGGTAATTGAAATTCCATGTGGCAGTTAGATCTTGTTATTGTGGATATTCACATCAACACATTGAGCAACTTTTGTTTATAAATCAGCTCAAAATATATGACCATTTCTAAATTTTTTATTGGACAGGTTCTTCTTCGGGATCCATCTGACGAAAATGTTACTCCCGTTGTTGAGGAACTTAGAAGGCGGCTGAAACCGATGAATGCAAATCGTGAAGACCAGAGAGAGGAAAAAGATTCGAATGTTCAGCATGATATTGAAACAACTGAAGAAGATGGTTTTCATCTTATCATTCTCAATCTTTTGTACTTGTGAATTTATCACATTGAATTTTCGAGCTCATGCTTCTCATTTCTTTGGATATTGCTTATGTTCTCTTAGTGAGTATGTTAACACTTCTTCTTGTGCCAAACACAATGCAGAGTCTCCATTTGAATTCCGAGCTCTAGAGGTTGCTTTGGAAGCCATCTGTAGTTACCTTGCTGCACGCACATTAGAATTGGAAACTGCTGTTTACCCTGCGCTGGATATGCTAACATCAAAGGTGTGTTTTTGAAACATGTGTGTACATTTCTATGTTTACATTATAAGTATGGTAAATGATATTGCTCCTCCATCCCTAGAAAAAAATAATCCTAAAGCCAACATTCTTATCTTTCCTTGTTTATCCTGAATTTTTGGTTATATGTCAATTGATGACCCGCGATCCTTAACTGTTCCCCGCGTACGCACTAACACAGATAATTATTTGTGTGTATGTATGCTGGAAACCTTCTATCTCAACTATCATGCTTTTTGTTTGTTTACGTGAACTAAGATCCTATATATCATTCTTGGCTCTTTGTTTTTTTCTTCCCTTTATTGCTTTTGGCCTTTCTTCTAAAGACAATGAGACACCATAAAATTTCGACGAGGAATCTTAAGATAAAAAATAAAAATATTTGGGTGAAAGTGTTGGACTATCTTTACTCAGATAACACTTTGTTAACAACAACAAACCTAGTGTAATCCCACTAGTGGGGTCTGGAGAGCGTAATGTGTATGCAGATCTTACCCCTACCTTGGGAGGTAGAGAGGTTGTTTCCGATAGACCCTCGGCTCAAGAAAATAATAGGAGTGAAGAAATCAAGTAATACGGTAAACAAAGTACAAGGAACAATAAATAGTAACAAAAAAGAAACCAAAAAGTTACAGGAGTAATACTACGAGTCCACGAAGGCTAGTAAGGAAGAAAAAAACGAGACAATGTTCAACTACCTACTACTCTAACCCGTGTCCTCCATAATCTCCTCTCTAAGATCATATTTGCGGTAAGCTGAACCTGCGATATGTCATGTCTAATCATCTCACCTCAATACTTCGGCCTACCTCTACTTCCCCTGAAACCATCCATAGCCTACCTCTCACACCTATGCACTAGATATCCTCGTGTCTCCTCTTCACATGCCCAAACTATCTCGTTCTCGCCTCCCATAACTTGTCCTCCACCGGGCCACTCTCACCTTATTAACAAATAGAACTTTTGTCATTAACAGTAAATAATTCCTTAAAGGTAATTCTTTTTTATAAACAGTAGTACTTGTAGTTATTTATGATTGTACTTCAAAAAGAAAATTCCTTGCCATATTAAATACTGTTTGGACTCCCTTTAACTTCTTCTGATATGAGGAAGTGTGAACTATGCCCAAAAAGTTCTATCACTTCTTACTTTTCCCCCTGGTGTTAATTTTAGCATGAGTACCTTTCACAAAAAACTTGATAGTGTGGAGTAAAACTTGGTCATATTTACTTTTTAAAGGATAATAAACAGATCCCAATTAGGGCAGGCGATACTCACTCAGAACAATCTGTTAGGGGTTCTCTCTCTCTCTCTCTCACACACACACAGCTACTAACATCAACAAGTTTGAGGTTGTACTGCATTGAAAGTTAAGCATGTTCCTTTTCATGTTAAGAATCTTAATTGAAAGTTAAGCGTTTTCCTTTTCATGTTAAGAATCTTAAGATTCTTTCTTTTCTGTGGTTCCCTTTTCCTGATCCTCATCCATAATCTCCTGCATGTGTGTATATGTGGATGTCTTTGTGTTTGCAATCCTTGGAAGGTTCATTGCTAGAATCTTATCTATACTTCACAGGGTAATCTTTTCAAAACAATTTTTAATGCAGATTAGTAGCCGTAATCTGGATAGAGTGCGGAAATTAAAGAGTCAAATGACACGGTTGACTGCTCGTGTACAAAAGGTTAGAACCTATATTTAAGTGATATCGACATTAACTTTCTTATTTATGTGTTTATTTTTATTAGTTTGTTTTAACCGGCCAAAGAACATTTAAATCCTTTGAACTTCCTCTCCGGATTGTTGAAGAATTTTTGTTGAAAGAGGCATACTTTATAATATAGCTTTATTAAATTATAAAATGTCTCTTCATGACCATGGAATCCAGCCTTCGTGTCAATTAGGGGTGTCGAAACTCAAATGGATGGGTTGGACTGAATTTAGGTGGGTCGAAAAGTTATTTGGGATGAAATGGGCTAAAAAACAGGTCATAACCCATCTCACCCAATTCTTACTAAATTTTAATTTCTTTTTTTGTTTTTTAAATATATTTTTAAGCACCTAATAAAACTTCTTTTTTCTTCTTTATTTTGGCTATATATAACATATCAAACAAAAATGTCCTTTTGAAATTATTTTGACAAGGTTTCGCATGGGTCTATTTTGAGCTACATATGAACTCAATTTTTAAATGGTTGTGTAAAATTAGATCTTGGTCTTTACTCACCCCCAAAAGTAGCTTAAAGAGGAGGAGGATTGCTCTAGCCTTTATAAGGAGACCATCTATCTCATGAATCATCAATGTGGAATTTTTCCTCGATGTGATATTTTTCTTTCCTTAAAACCCCACCTTAAGCCCAGGGCTAGATATCTGGTATGTGACAAATTTAATTTGGAGGCCTAACAAATGGTGATATGAGTCTTGCACTGATACCATGTAAAATTAGGTGAATTATGCTCAAGATCTAACTTTACATGGTATTAGAGCTACACCCATCCCAATTTATGATTTACCGATATTTTTGGGCTGCATATTTAATTGTCCACGCACCATATGTCTAGTCTTGGGTGGGAGGTAGGGTGTTTAAGTCCCATATCAGTGGGATGAGGAAATTATGAACTCCTTAAATAGACTTGGATAGTCCTCCCCCATGGGCTAATTTTTGAGGTTGAGCTACGCTCAAGTTTCATTTCTTTACTGGTTGGATTGGATGTTTCAGAATGGGTTGAGCCAGTGACCCGCCCTTCATGAGCGACCGACCCCTAGTAGCGTTGTACATTCAAAAATTTCTTGGAGATAGATATTTGTACAGAAGCAGCCACCTCCCCACGAAGAAAAAGAGGATAAGAAAAAATGATAATGATCTCAACTTTAGCAGTAAGAAGCCCAATGTTTATGTATGATTAACCTGTATATATTAGGATTGTGATCCAATATACGAACCATATTTCTTTCTACTCCATTTTGATATATTGTTTTGATAACCAAGAAATTTGCTGTTTCATAATCAAAATTCGGTAGAAAATGGATTTGCTGCTCTGCAATTCTCTGCTGAAATCCAGTCTTGGTGTTACTACTAAGTTACAAACTCATGAATGTGCCTACAGCACATCCCGTGTTGTATTATCTACCCCATCGAACCAAAGCCATGGAGCTCCACTCTATTTTAATATCCTTAAGTGAATACTTTTAATTTATTCGTCCGCTGTAATTTTCTACTCCTATTAAGAACGAACTTTGTCATGGAATTTGTTGTAGTTGGATTCTTATTATCATTGCGTATGCCAAAGCGCTTTGTATCTCGTCAATATCCCAGTTCTATCTTGAATCTACTGTACAAGATATCTTGATCGTATTCACCAATTAAAAAAGATATCTTGATCATTTCTTTTAATTATTGAGGCTTGTTAGAATTTCTTAGAAGTTACAACCTTGTACGTAAGAAAAGAAGTAAAAGAGAACTTTTTTTGAATTCGCTGTTTCATGGAAATAGAATCAAGGATTCTAATTTATTTACATGCTCTATGTATTGAGCTTCAAGAACACCGCCTTGAAAGTGAAGTGCTGACCGCTAGGATACTAGATTTCCCTTCTTCCTCACAAGTGAGGAGCTTCAAGAAGGCTGAAAATGAATGGGGATACTTTTTGATGCTTGGGAGATTGTGCAAATAGTGAGGTTGTCTTGAGTCTAAGCTTGCCAGAGGTGTTGTCCTCATAAACATTGTTGGGGTTCCCTCTTCTTGCCATATTTTTGTTTTGTTTCTTGAATCAGAATTTAAGGACCTGAGTGAAAAGGCCACCAACACTTAAAATACAGTTCCAATAGGCATTAAATGGACCATGTGGATGGAAAAAAGTCTCAGAATTTTATAAGGCAGAAAGGAAAATGTAATTAGCTTCAAATGTAGGTGTATTTCTTTTCTTTATTAAGCAACCTGTACCTTCTAAATGAAATGTAACTGGCCTCCTTCAGTTGCTCAATGCAGTAGACAGTGTGTAATGCCCTTATAGCTCTTTTGATATCATAAAATCTCTTTTTTATCGTAAAAAGGGAGAATATATCAGCAGTGCAATACCTTCCCTTGATATCCTTTGTGTCACACCATTCACTGAACAGTCATTAACTCATTATGTTTGCTTCTTTATGTACTTAATTGCAGGTGAGAGATGAGCTTGAGCAACTTCTCGATGATGATGATGACATGGCTGACCTTTATTTGTCCAGAAAATTGGCTGGTGTATCACCTGTAAGTGGATCAGGTGCAGCCAGTTGGTTTCTTATGTCACCTACCATTGGTTCAAAAATATCTAGGGCTAGTAGAGCAAGTATTGCAACAGTCCGGGGGGATGAGAATGATGTTGAAGAGCTTGAAATGTTATTGGAGGTAAATTTCTTCTAATGCCATCATTCATTGTACCTAAGAGAAGGAAAAATTGAAAAAAACGAAACAAAGCTTGTGTTGAGCCATACTTACAAGGAAGTGAATCTCTTTCTTGCAGGCTTACTTCATGCAAATTGATGGCACATTTAATAAACTAACTACGGTATGCAAGTTTTGCCATATTTATCTTTAGTGATGTGAAGTTGGATATTTTAAGTTGGCAAAACCTTTTAGAACCTTTAGATGGAGTTCAAGTTTGGCAGTCTTTAAATTCGGTCAACGTGCCTCTGTAGTTGTAGAGATACTGTATTATTTTAGATGGCTATAAGTGTCTTGTATGCTTGCCTCTGAAATTCCTTTGGAAGTGATTGAAAAGCAGACTTGAGCAAGTAGTCCAGTCCTTCACCCTCCCTTTTCCCCAACGAATATTTTGCATCTTGAATTTTCTACCCTTTCTCTTGGGATAACATATCTGTGTGTTCGATTTTCCGGCCTCGAGTGATCTGGGTCTTCCTTACAGTTCCAATCTGTGGTGCTTTTTTCTTGCTTTTCCATTTTCATTGCTATCAGCTTATTTTCTGCTTGCGCGTTGTTGATTAATGTTTGACAGGTCCACTTGATAAAAAGTCCATTTCAGTAGTTTACTTTGGCACAAAAGTAAATCCATTTCCTTTTACCCCTCTTCTCAATGCTCTTCAATTTCTAATAGTGGTGGGCGGTGGCCATTGTTTTTAATGGGCGGAGAGCAACCAAGTCTCCTTATGTTCACATATAGATATTCCTTCTTTCTGAACCTGAACTTTTATTGCTTTCTTTTACCTCTTCTCTCAGGTCTCTTTAGTCTTTAAGATACATCAAATCATGTCAATTTTTTCTGACTTGGCAAATGTTGAAAAAAGAAGTAACTTTGAGATGGTTGTGACTAGGGGGATGAGGCCTTCCACTATCGAGTAACAGGGTCTGGGTCAATTTTTTCTCTACTTGCTAGCATGTGTACTTTTATTCCAAATTGATGGTCTTTCTGAAATGACTATTAGATGGGTGGAAATGCATTTTATTTTTCATGACGACATACCCAGTATAATTCCACAAGTGGAAGGGTAGTGTATACGCAGCCTTACCCTATCTTGTGAAGATAGAGAGATTGTTCTCAAATGCATTTTATTTTTCAATTTCTAGTTAATATTTGTGTAATTTAATTTGCAGCTACGAGAATATATTGACAACACAGAAGATTACATAAACATTCAGGTAGTTGAAATGGCAAGATAGTTTTCTTTTGATACGATTCATCTGAATGTGTTATGATGTAAAACTTATATTTTCTTATTTCAGCTGGACAATCATCGAAATCAGCTTATTCAGGTGCTCTTCATTGGCATATCTTAATCACCTACCTATCTTTTACTATCATTTTTTCCCTACTGTGTTAAAGACAATCTTGATGAAACTCACGATGACAGTTGTCTCTATGTTCATGGGCTTTTGTCATGCTGGCTGCAGTTAGAACTCTTTCTCAGTTCCGGAACCGTGTGTTCAGCTATCTACTCTTTGATTGCTGGGATTTTTGGGATGAACATTCCATATTCTTGGAATCATGAACATGGTTACATGTTTAAATGGGTAAGTTTGACACCTCTAGTGCTGGGCAGCTTACAATATTATTGTCTGAGTACCCCACTTCTATGGGAAAACAAACTAGCTACTTGGTTGATATTTGGTTTAATGTTGTGCAGGTGGTAGCTGTTAGTGGCATCATCTGCGCCGTGATTTTTATACTTATAATTTCTTACGCTCGCTTCAAAGGGCTTGTTGGATCGTAAGTCCTACTATCAAGGAAGGCAGATCCGATGGTGAGCTAAAGCTTTTGTCCATATCTCATTGCAGAAACACTTGATCGCTCGTATGCTAAGGAACCTTACAGAACCCAAAGCTGTGAATGACCATAGTTATTTTGCTATATCAAGACAGTTCCATTCACTCTTTTGGACAAAACAAGCTTGAGATATCTACTGCAGGGCTTAACCTGTCATATTCTTGTAATTTATGAGAACTACCCAATTTTAGTTTATTATGTTAATCACCACCAAAAGATGTAATGAAGATTTTATTCTTAAAAAAAGAAGAAGGAAAATGCTGTTGATTCCACATTACTTGTTCCTTAACTTGCATGAAGGATGAATAGCGGATCATTCCTAATGACCTAGGTATAGCCTTTACAGGAACTACACTTTTTTTGCATTTAGAGACCAGAAACAACTATTAGATGATTTTCTTTGTTTCCACGTGCTAATTCATGCATTTGATTGGATAAATTTACCCAACACTTTTTTTATCAAAAGATTTATAGGACCATTCGTAATGACCTGGAGAAATATATCTATAGCTTCTACATGATTCATGCCACTCTTTTTAGGTACTACGAAACATAAATTATACGATTGTTTTTCTAGTTTTTATGTGTGTGAGTAAATGAATTTTTAAATATGACTACTTGACGCTTTCTTGTAAAATTTTTTATAAGACCATTTGTAATGATCTAGGAAATTACAACTATAGACGTTGCATGATCCACGCTACATTTTTTAGCATTTAGGGATGATGAAATGAGAATTAAGTGATTTTTTAAGTTTTTCATGTGTTCAGTACATGAATTTTTGGGGATATAATTGTTCAACATTTTTTTGTCAAAAATTTTATAGGATCATCTTTAGCGACTTGAGTATAGTCTCAACAAGATTCATATCATTTCTTTTATCATTTAGGGACCACAGAAGAGGAGTTGGATGATTTTTTCAGTTTGTCAGACGTGTTAATCCATGAATTTTGGGAGATAAGGTTGTTGGAATTTTTTTAGCAAAAGTTTTATAGAATCATCCGCAATAACCTAGGGAACTATATTATAGTCTTTACATAATTCACATCTTTTTTTTTTTTTATTATTTAGGAGTCACAAAATAGAAATTAGGCAATTTTTTAGTTTTTATATGTGTGTTAGGCCTTAAATTTTTTGTATAAGTCTGTCTAACACTTTCTTGCCAATTTTTTTCTAGAATCATCCATAATGACACGTGGAACTATATTGATAGCTTTTACATTTATCATTTAGGGGACACTCAACAATAATTAGACGATTTTCTCAGTTTTTCGTGTGTGTTAGTCAATGAGTTTTTAGGTGAGCTGACTTTTGGGCATTTTTTATTTCAAAAACTTTACATGACCTTTCGTAATGACCCGGGGGAATAGTAAGTATAGCCTTGTCATGGTCTACGCCATATTTTTAGCATATAGGTACCACTCAACAAGAATTAGGCAATTTCCTAAGTTTTTTCTGTGTTTGTTAATGAACTCTTTGGTGAACTGGCTCCCATGATATTTTTTTTCAAAATCTTCACAGGACTCTCCGTAATGACTTGAGGGAATCGTACGTATAGCCTTGCCATGATCTACGCCATATTTTTAGCATAGAGGGACCATTCAATAAGAATCAGATAATTTTTCAATTTTCATATTACTCAATGAATTTTTTGGTGAACTGACTTTCGGGTACCTTTTTCCAAAAAATTTATAGGACCATTGATAAGATCCATCCATTTAGCAGCACGACCCTCTGTAATGACCTAGGGAAACAATACGTATAACTTCTTCATGATTCATGTCATTATTTTAGCATTTAAGGGTCACTCAATTGGAATTAGGCAATTTTCTCCGTTTTTCGTGTGTTTAGTCAATGAATTTTTTGGTGAATCGACTTGGGGTACTTTTTTTTCCAGAATTTGCAAGAAACTTTATAATAACTTGGTGGAAATTTTTGAGACAAATGGACCCGAACCCTCTAGAATCCATGGGCTAACACCCATGAAAACCTAAAAAAATTGTCTAGTTCCTTTTTCGGAGCCGATAAAATGCTACCGGGCGACATCTGATTCCATCAGGCCTATTGGAACTCTTTGCGGTCTCATTACAGATGGGTACGTGAAAGTTTCCAAGAAAAATGGGCCCAGAACCCCAGCACCCCCAGAATCCCTAGGTTAACACCCACGAAAAATTGAGAAAATTGCTTGATTCTTATTTTGGAGCCCATAAATTTCTAGTGGGCATTGTCCGATGTGCTGGGCCTACTGGAACTCTTAGCGTGCTCGTTACAGATTACTATGTGAAATTTTTTGAGAAAAAGAGGCCAGAACCGTGGACCCCAAAATTCATGGGCTAACACCCACAAAAATTGAGAAAATCCTAGATTCTTGTTTCGGAGCCCATTAAATGCTGTTGGGCGTTGTCCGACTGCACCAGACCTACTAGAACTCTTAGTAGGCTCATTATGGATGGGTACGTGAAATATTTGAGAAAAATGAGTTTGGAGCCCCGACAATAGAAAATCTGTGAGCTAACACCCATGAAAATAGAAAAAATTGCCAAATTCTTGTTTCAAAGCCCATCAAATTCTACCAGAGGCCCTTCGATGCCACCAAGCCTACATGAACTCTTAGAGAGCTCGTTACAGACAGTTACGTTGGTTTCTAAAGCTGCCCGGGGCTCGGGGCCAACTTTCTCAGAAAATTATATGAGTGGGTCCGTAATGAGCTCGCCAAGAGTCCCACGTGGCCCGGCGGCCCTGGAGGACGCCTACTAAGATTTTATGGGCCAAGGAACAAGAAACCGGTGATTTCAGTAGTTTTTCGTGGGTGTTAGCCCACAATTTCTGGTACTGTCTGGTGCTCGGGGATAACTTTCACGAAAAATCATACGAGTGGGTCCGTAATGAGCTCTCCAAGAGTCCTATGTGTGCCAACGACGCCGGAGGACACCTGGTAGGATTTTATGGGACAAGGAACAGGAAACAAGCGATTTGGGAAATTTTTCATGGGTGTTAGCCCACGGTTCCTGGCGCTGCCCGGGACTCGAGGCTAATTTTCTCAAAATATTATACCAAGGGGTCTGTAACGAGCTGGGCAAGATCCCCAGGTGGCCCAACGACATTGGAGATCACCTGGTGGGATTTTATGGGCCAAGGAACAGGAAACAGGAGATTTGGATAATTTTTCGTGAGTGTTAGCCCACGATTCTTAGCGCTGCCCGAGGTTCGTGGCCAACTTTCATGAAAAAATATACTGAGGGGTCTGTAACGAGCCTGACAAGAGCCCTAGGTGTCCCGGGGACATTGAAGATCACCTGGTAGGATTTTATGGGCCAAGGAATAGGAAATAAGCAATTCAGGTTATTTTTTGTAGGTGTTAGCCCGCGTTTCCTGGCACTGCCCTGGGCTTGGGGCCAATTTTCCCAAAAAATTATACCGCAGGGTCCGTAACGAGCCTGGAAAGATCCCCAGGTGTCCCTACGGAATTGAAGATGGCCTGGTAAGATTTTATGAGTCAAGAAATAAGAAATAAGCGATTTGGGCAGTTTTTCGTGGGTGTTAGATCACAGTTCCTAGCGCTGCCCGGGGCTTGAGGCCAACTTTCCCAAAAAATTATATTGAGGGGTCCGTAACGAGCCCAGAAAGAGCCCCTGGTGGCCCTGCAACATTGGAGATGGTCTGGTAGGACTTTATGGGCCAAGAATAGGAAATAAGCGATTTGGGTAGTTTTTCGTTGGTGTTAGCCCACAGTTCCTAGCGCTACCCGCGGCTCGGGGCCAACTTTTCCTAAAATTTATACCAAGGGGTCCGTAACGGGCCTGGAAAGAGCCCCAGGTGGCCCGGTGCCGTTGGAGATCACCTAATAGGATTTTATGGGCCATGGAACAGGAAACAAGCGAGTTGGGCATTTTTTTGTGGGTGTTAGCCCACGGTTTCTGGCGCTGCCCGGGGCTCAGGGAGAACTTTATCGAAAAATTATATCGAGGGGTCCGTAACGAGTCCGACATGAGTCCCGGGTGGCCCGACGATAAATGAGATCGCCCGGAAGGATTTTATGGGCCAAGAAATAAGAAAAGGCGATTTGGGCAGTTTTTCATGGGTGTTAGCATACAGTTCCTGGCGCTGCTTAGGGCTCGGGGCCAACTTTCCTAAAAAAATATACTGAGGGGTCTGTAATGAGCCAGGCAAGAGCCCCAGGTGGCCCAGAAGCATTGGAGATCGCCTGGTAGGATTTTATGGACCAAGGAACAGGAAATAGGCGATTTGGATAGTTTTTCGTGGGTGTTATCCCATGGTTCCTTGCACTGCCCGGAGCTTGGGGCCAACTTTCCCAAAATATTATACCAAGGGATCTGCAATGAGCACGACAAGAGCCTAGGTGGACCGATGACATTGGAGATCTCCTGATAGGATTTTATCGGTCAAAGAATAGGAAATAGGCGATTTAGGTAGTTTTTCATGGGTGTTAGCCCACAGTTCCTAGCGCTGCCCGGGGCTCAAGGCCAACTTTCCAAAATAATATACCGAGGGGTCTATAACGAGCCCGACAAGACCCCTAGGTGGCCTGACAACATTGGAGATCGCTTGGTAGGATTTTATGGGTCAAAGAACGTGAAACAAATGGCTTAGGCAGTGTTTCGTGGGTGTTAACCCATGGTTCGTGGCGCTGCCCGAGGCCAACTTTCTTGAAAAATTATACCGAGGGTTCTGTTACAAGATTGACAAGAGCCCCAGGTGGCCCGACGACATTGGAGATTGCTTGATAGGATTTTATGGGCCAATTAAGAGGAAACAAGCGATTTGGGCAGTTTTTCATGGGTGTTAGCTTACGGTTCCTGGCGCTACCCATGGCTTAGGGCTAACTTTCCCAAACAATTATACGGAGGAGTCCGTAATGAGCCCATCAAGAGCCCCAGGTGTCCCAACAACATTGGAGATCGCCTGGTAGGATTTTATGTGCCCAGGAACAGGAAACAAGCGATTTGGCTAGTTTTTCATGGGTGTTAGCTCACGGCAATCGGTGCTGCCCGAGGCTCGGGGCTAATTTTTATGGAATACTTACACCGAGGGGTCCGTAATGAGCCCAACAAGATTCCCATGTGGTCCAATGGCATTGTAGATCATCTTATAGGATTTTATGGGCCAAGGAACAGGAAACATGCGATTTGGGCAGTTTTTCGTGGGTGATAGCCCACGATTCCTGGTGCTGCTCGGGGCTCGGGGCCAACTTTCCCAAAATATTATACTGAGGGGTTCGTAACAATCTCGGAAAGAGCCCCAGGTAGCCCGGTGGCATTGGAGATCGCCTGGTAGGATTTTATGGGCCAAGGAATAGGAAACATGTGATTTGAGTAGTTTTTAAGGGGTGTTAGCCCACGGTTCCTGGCGCTGCCCGGGGCACGGGGAAAATTTTCTCAAAACAATATATTGAGGGGTCCGTAATGAGCCAGGAAAGAGGCCCAACTAGCCTGACGGGGTTGGAGATGGCGTGATAGGATTTTATGGGCCAAGGAACAGAAAATTGGCGATTTGGGTAGTTTTTCGTGGGTGTTAGCCCACGGTTCCTAGCACTTCCCAGGGCTCGAGGCCAAATTTACCAAAACAATATAGCGAGGGGTTTGTAACGAGCCATGCAAGAGGCCCAAGTGTCCCGGTGGGGTTGGAGATGGCTTGGTAGGATTTTATGGGCCAAGGAATAAGAAATAAGTGATTTTGACAGTTTTTCATGGGTGTTAGCCCACGATTCCAGGCATTGCTCGGGGCTCGAGGCCAACTTTCCCAAATAATTATACTGAGGGGTCCTTAACGAGCAAGTCAAGAGGCCTAGGTGGCCCAGCGTGGTTGAAGATGGCTTGGTAGGATTTTATGGAACAAGGAATAGGAAACAAATGATTTTGGCAATTTTCTGTGGGTGTTAGCCCACGGTCCTGGCGCTGCCCGGGGCTCAAGGCCAAATTTCCCAAAAAATTATATCGAGGGGTTCGTAACGAGCCAAGAAAGAGGCCCAGCTGGCTCGACAAGGTAGGAGATGGCCTGGTAGGATTTTATGGGCCAAGGAACAGGAAAAAGATGATTTTGACAATTTTCATGGGTATTAACCCATGGTTCTTGGCACTGCCTTGGGCTCGGGGCCAAATTTCACGAAAATTTGTACTGACATATTCGTAATAGGCCAAGAAAGAGGCCCAGATGGCCCGACGGGATTGGAGATGGCCTAGTAGGAATTTATGTGCCAAGGAACAAGAAATAGATAATTTTGGCAGTTTTTCGTGGGTGTTAGCCCACGATTCTTGGCGCTGCCCAGGGCTTGGGGAAAACTTTCCTAAAAAATAATATCTAGGGGTCCGTAACGAGCCAGACAAGATGCCCAGGTGGCCCGAAGTGGTTGGAGATGGCCTGGTAGGAATTTATGGGCCAAGGAATAAGAAACAAGATATTTTGGCAGTTTTTCATAGGTGTTAGCCCACGGTTCTGGCGCTGCCCAAGGCTCGAGGCCAACTTTCCCAAAACATTATACCGAGGGGTCCGTAACGAGCCCGACAAGATGCCCAGGTGGCCTGACAGGGTTGGGATGGCCTGGTAGAATTTTATGGGCCAAGGAAGAGGAAATATGCGATTTGGGTAGTTTTTTATGGGTGTTAGCCCACGGTTCTTGGCGCTGCCTAGGGCTCGGGGCCAAGTTTCCCAAAAAAATATATTGAGTGGTCCTTACCAAGCAAGGAAAGAGGCCCAGGTGTCTTGGTGGGGTTGAAGATGGCCTGGTAGGATTTTATGCGCCAAGGAACAGGAAAAAGGCGATTTTGACAATTTTTTGTGGGTGTCGCCCCACGGTTTTTGGCGCTTCCTTGGGCTCGGGGAAAACTTTCCTAAAAGTTTATACCTAGGGGTTTGTAACAAGCTAGGAAAGAGGCTCAGGTGGCCCAGCGGGGTTGGAGATGGCCTGATAGGAATTTATGGGCCAAGGAACAAGAAATAGGCGATTTCAATAGTTTTTTGTGGGTGTTACCTACGATTCCTGGCGTTGCCCGGGGCTCATGCACAACTTTATCCAAAAAATTATACCGAAGGATCCGTAACGAGCCAAGCAAGAGGCCAAGCTACCCCGGCGGGGTTTGAGATGGCCTGGTAGGAATTTATGGGCAAAAGAATAGAAAATAAAATATTTGGGTAGTTTTTCGTGGGTGTTAGCTCACAGTTCCTGGCGCTGCACAGGGCTCGGGGCTAAATTTCCTAAAAACTTATATCGAGGGGTCTATAAAGAGTCAGGAAAGAGGCCCAGGTGGCCCGACGGGGTTGGAGATAGCCTGATAGGATTTTATGGGCCAAGGAAAATGAAATAGGTGATTTGGGTCATTTTTCATGGGTGTTAGCCCACGATTCCTGGTGCTGCCCAGGGATCGTGGCCAACTTTCCCAAAATATTATATCAAGGGGTCCTTAACAAGCATGGCAAGAAGCCCAGGTGTCCTGGAGGGGTTGCATATGTCTTGGTTGGATTTTATGGGTCAAAGAATATAAAATAGACGATTTTTGCAATTTTTCGTGGGTGTTAGCCCACGGTTCCTTGCGCTGTCGGGGGCCAAATTTCCTAAAATATTATATCGAGGGGTTCGCAACGAGCCAAGAAAGAGTCCCATGTGGCTCGGTGGGGTTAGCGATAGCCTGGTAGAATTTTATGGGCCAAGGAACAGGAAATAAGCGATTTTGGTAGTTTTTCATAGGTGTTAGCCCTCGGTTCCTGGCGCTGCCCGGGGCTCGGGGAAAATATTCCTAAATAATTATATCATGGGTTCCGTATCGAGCCAGGAAAGAGGCCCAGGTGGACCAACAAGGTTGGAGATATCCTGGTAGGAATTTATGAGCCAAGGAACAGGAAACAAGCAATTTTTTTAGTTTTTCGTGGGTATTAGCCCACTGTTCCTGGCGCTGCCCGGTGCTCGAGGCCAACTTTCCCAAAATATTATACTGAGGGATCTTTAACAATCCAGGCAGGAGGCCCAACTATCCTAGTGGGGTTGGAGATGGCTGTGTAGGATTTTATGGTCAAAGGAACAGGAAATAAGCGATTTGAGTAGTTTTTCATAGGTGTTAGCCCACGGTTCCGGGCGTTGGCTGGGGCTCGAGGCCAACTTTCCCAAAATATTATACTGAGGGGTCCTTAAAGAGCAAGGCAAGAGGCCCAGGTGGACCGACGGGGTTGGAGATGGCCTGCTAGGATTTTATGGGCCAAGGAACAGGAAATAAGAGATTTGGGCAGTTTTTCGTGGGTGTTAGCCCATGGTTCCTAGCGCTGCCCGAGGCTCAGGGCCAACTTTTCCAAAATATTATACCGAGGGGTCCTTAACAAGCAAGGAAAGAAGCCTTGGTGGCCCAGCAGGATTGGAGATGGGTTGGTAGGATTTTATGGGTCATGGAATAGGAAACAAATGATTTTGGTAATATTTTTGGGTGTTAGCCCACGGTTCCTAGCACTTCCCAAGGCACGAGGACAAATTTTGCAAAAACATTTATCGAAGAGTTCAAAACGTGCTAGGCAAAAGGCTCATATGGCTCGGTGGAGTTGGAGATAACTTGGTAGGATTTTATGGACCAAGGAACAGGAAATTGGAGATTTAGATAATATTTTGTTGGTGTTAGCCCATGGTTCCTGGCGCTGCCCGGGGCTCAGGGCAAACTCTCTTAAAAGATTATACCGAGGGGTACGCTATGAGCCAGGCAAGAGGCCAGTTGGCCCGACGGGGTTGGAGATGTCCTGGTAGGAATTTATGGTCCAAGGAACAGGAAACAAGCAATTTTGATAATTTTTCATGGGTGTTAGCCCACGGTTACTAGCGTTGCCGGGGCTCGGGGTCAACTTTCCTAAAAGATTGTATCGAGGGATCCGTACCAAGCCGCTCAAGAGGCCCAACTGGCCTGACAGGGTTGGAGATGGTGTGGTAGGAATTTATGGGCCAAGGAACAGGAAACAGACAATTTAGGTAGTTTTTTATGGGTATTAGCCCACGGTTCTTGTCATTCCCTGGGGCCAACTTTCCTAAAAGATTATACCGAGGGGTCCTTACTGAGCAAGGCAAGAGTCCCAGGTGGCCTGATGGGTTTAGAGATGGCCTGGTTGGAATATTTGGGCCAAGGAAAAGGAAACAAGTGATTTCAACAGTTTTTCGTGGGTGTTAGCCCATGGTTCCTGGTGCTGCTCGGGGCTCGGGGAAAACTTTCTTGAAAACTTATACCGTGAGGTTCGTAACGAGCTAGGTAGGATGCCCAGGTGGCCCGAAGGGGTTGTAGATGACCTGGTAGGATTTTATGGGCCAAGGAAATGGAAACAAACGATTTGGGTAGTTTTTTATGGGTGTTAACCACGGTTCCTGGCGCTGCTCGGGGCCAACTTGCACAAAAAATTATATCAAGGGGTCTTTACCAAGCAAGGAAAGAGGCCCAGGTGGCTTGGTAGGGTTGGAGATGGCCTGATAGGATTTTATGGGTCAAGGAATAGGAAAAAAGGGATTTTGGCAATTTTTTGTGGGTGTCAGCCCACGGTTCCTGGCACTTCCAGGGGCTCGGGAAAAATATTCCTATAATATTATACCGAGGGGTTTGTAACAAGCCAGGAATGAGGCCCAGGTGGCCCAACAGGGTTGTAGATGGTCTGGTAGGAATTTATGGGCCAAGGAACAAGAAACAAATAATTTTTGTAGTTTTTCGTGGGTGTTAGCCCACGATTCCTGGCGCTGCCCAGGGCTCGGGGAAAACATTCCAAAAAAAAATATCAAGGGGTCCGTAACGAGCTAGGAAAGAGTCCCAGGTTTCCCAATGAGGTTGGAGATGGCCTGGAAGAAATTTATGGGCCAAGGAACTGGAAACCAGTGATTTTAATAATTTTTCGTGGGTATTAACCCACTGTTCCTAGCGTTGCTCGGGGCCAACTTTCCCAAAATCATATATTGAGGGGTTCGTAATAAGACACGCAAGAGACCCAACTAGCCTGGTGGGGTTGTACATGGCTGTGTAGGATTTTATGGGCCAAGAAACAGGGAACAAACAATTTAGGCAGGTTTTCATGGGTGTTAGCCCACGGTTCCTGGCGCTGCACGGGGCTTAGGGCCAAATTTCATAAAATATTATACTGAGGGGTCCTTAACAAGCAAGGCAAGATGCCCAGGTGTCCTAGCGGGGTTGGAGATGGCCTGGTAGGATTTTATGTGCCAAGGAATAGAAAACCGGTGATTGGAAATTTTTTATTTGTGTTAGCCCACGGTTCTTGGCGTTGCCGGAGGCTCTGGGATAAATTTCCCAAAGAATTATATCGAGGAGTTCGTAACGAGCCAAGTAAGAGGCTCAGGTGTCCCCGGGGGGTTAGAGATGGCCTGGTAGGATTTTATTGGCCAAGGAACAAGAAACAAACATTTTTCACAGTTTTTCGTGGGTGTTAGTCCATGGTTCCTGGTGCTGACCGGGGCTCGGGGAAAATATTCTTGAAATATTATTTTGAGAGATCTGTAACGAACCAGGAAAGAGGCCCAGGTAGCTCAGTGAGGTTGGAGATTTTCTGGTAGGAATTTTTGGGCCAAGAAAAAGGAAATAGGCAATTTTGACAGTTTTTCGTGGGTGTTAGCCCCTGATTCTAAGCGCTGCCCAGGGCTCGGGACCAACTATCCAAAAGAATTATATCGAGGGGTCAATAACGAGCAAGAAAAGAGGACCAGGAGTCCCGACGGAGTTGGATATGGCCTGGTAGGAATTTATGGGCCTAGGAAAAGGAAACAAGCAATTTTTGAAGTTTTTTGTGGGTGTTAGCCGATGGTTCCTGGCGCTGTCCGGGGCTCGGGGCCAAATTTTTAAATATATTACACTGAGGGGTTTTTAATGAGCCAAGAAAGAGGCCAAGGTGGCCTGGCGGGGTTGGAGATTGCTTGGTAGGATTTTATGGGCCAAGGAACTAGAAACAAGCGATTTTGGAAGTTTTTCGTGGGTGTTAGCCCATGGTTCCTAGCGCTGCTCAGGGCTCAAGGAAAAATTTCATAAAAAATTATACCAAGGGGTCTTTAACGAGCCAGCCAAGAGGCCCAGGTAGCCTGGCGAGGTTGGAGATAGTTTGGTAGGATTTTATATGCCAAGGAACAGGAAATAGACGATTTGGGTAATTTTTCATGGGTGTTAGCCCACGATTCTTGGCGCTGCCCAAGGCTCGGGGCCAACTTTCTGAAAAAATTATACTCAAGGGGTCCTTAACGAGCAAGGCAAGAGGCCCAGGTGGACCGATGGGGTTGGAGATGACCTGGTAGGATTTTATGGGCAAAACAATAGTAAAAAGGTGATTTTTGTAATTGTTCATGGGTGTTAGTCCACTATTCCTAGCGCTGCCCGGGGATCGGGGCTAAATTGATTGAAAAATTATACCGATGGGTTCGTAACAAGTCAAACAAGAGGCTTAGGTGGCTCGGTAAGGTTGGATATGGCCTAGTAGGATTTTGTAGGCCAAAGAACCGAAAATAGGCAATTTTGGCAATTTTTTGTGTGTGTTAGCCCACGGTTCCTGAAGCTGCCCGGGGCTCGGGGCAAACATTCTTGAAAAATTATACCGAGGGGTCTGTAATAAGCTAGGAAAGAGGCCCAAATGGCCTGGTGGGGGTTGGAGATGGCCTGATAGGAATTTATGGGCCATGGAACAGGAAATAAGCGATTTTGACAGTTTTTCGTGGGTGTTAGCTCACTGTTCCTGGATCTACCCATGGCTCAGGGCTAATTTTCCCAAACAATTATACCAAGGGGTCCGTAATGAACCAGTAAAGAAGCCCAACTGGCCTTGTGGGGTTGGAGATTATCTGGTAGGATTTTATGGGCCAAACAATAGGAAATAGGCGATTTGGGCAATTTTTTGTGGGTTTTAGCCTACGGTCCTGGCGTTGCTCAGGGCTAACTTTCCCAAAGAATTATACCAAGGGGTCTTTAACGAGCAAGGAAAGAGGCCCAGGTGTCCCGGTGACGTTGGAGATAGCCTGGTAGGATTTAATGGGTCAAGGAACAATAAACAGGTGATTTTGGAAATTTTTTGTGGGTCTTAGCCCACGGTTCCTGGCGCTTCCCGGGGATCTGGGCCAACTTTCTCAAAATTTTATATCGAAGGATACGTAATGAGTCAGTAAAGAGGTCCAAGTTGCCCGACGGGGTTTGATATGGACGGTTAAGAATTTATGGCCAAGGGAACAGGAAACAGGGAATTTCAGTAGTTTTTCATGGATGTTATCCCACGGTTCCTGGCGCTGCCTCGGGATCGGGGCCAACTTTACTGAAAAATTATACCGAGAGGTCTGTAACAAGCCTGGAAAGAGGCCCAGGTGGCCCAGGTTGGAAATGGTCTGGTAGGAATTTATTGTCCAAGGAACAAGAAATGGGCAATTTGGGTAGTTTTTCGTGGGTGTTAGCCGACGGTTCCTGGCGCTCCCCAAGGATCAAGGCCAACTTTCCTAAAATATTATACCGAGGGGTCTGTAACGAGCCAGCCAAGAGGCCCATGTGTCCTTGCGGGGTTTCAGAAGACCTGGTAGCCCATGGTTCGTGGGTTTTAGCCCACGGTTCCTGGAGCTTCCTAGGGCTCGGGGCCAACATTCTTAAAAAATTATACCAAGGTTTCTTTAACGAGCAAGGC
The DNA here is from genome assembly GCA_038996855.1 of Solanum aculeatissimum. Lineage (NCBI taxonomy): Eukaryota > Viridiplantae > Streptophyta > Magnoliopsida > Solanales > Solanaceae > Solanum > Solanum aculeatissimum. The sequence continues at coordinate 29,761 of JBCEWC010000089.1, read as the reverse complement.
AAGAGGCCCAGGTTGTCCGACGGGGTTGGAGATGGCCTGGTAGGATTTTCTGGGCCAAAGAACAGGAAACAAGCGATTTTAATAATTTTTTGTGGGTGTTATCCCACGGTTCTGGGCGTTGCCCGAGGCTTGGGGACAAATTTCCTAAAATATTATACCGAGGGGTTCATAATGAGCCAAATAAAAGGCCCAGTGTCCCAGTGGGGTTGGAGATGGTCGAGTTGGATTTTATGGGCCAAGGAATAGGAAATAAGTGATTTTGGCAGTTTTTCGTGGGTGTTAGCCCACGGTTCATGGCGCTGATAGGGGCTCGAGGCAAACATTCCTAAAAAATTATACTAAGGGATCCGTAACGAGCCAGACAAGAGGCCTAGGTGGCTCAGTGAGATTAAAGATAGTCTGGTAGAAATTTATGGGCCAAGGAAAAACAACTAGGCAATTTTGGTATTTTTCATGGGTGTTAGCCCACGGTTCCTGGTGCTGCTCAGGGCTCGAGGATAACTTTCTTGAAAAATTGTATCGAGGGGTCCTTAACAAGCCAGGAAAGAGGCCTAGGTATTTCGATGGGGTTGGAGATGGCTTGGTAGGAATTAATGGGTTAAGGAACAGGAAATAGGCAATTTCATCCGTTTTTCTTAGGTGTTAGCCCACAGTTCCTGGCGCTGCCATGGGCTCGGGGTAAACTTTCCTAAAAAATTATATTGAGCGGTCCTTAAAGAGCCAGGAAAAAGGCCCAGATGGCCCGGTAGGGTTGGCGATGGCCTGGTAGGATTTTATGGGCCAAGGAACAGGACTTAGGTGATTTTGGGTGTTAGCCCACGGTTACTGGCGTTGTCCGGGGCTCGGGGAAAACATTCCTTAAAAATTATACTAAGGGGTCCATAACGAGACAGGAAAGAGGCCCAGGTGGTCTAACGGGGTTGGAGATTTCTAGGTAGGAATTAATGATCCAAAGAACAGGAAATAAGATATTTGGGAAGTTTTTTATTGGTGTTAGCCCATGGTTCCTGATGCTGCCCACGACTAGGGGATAACTTTCTCAAAATATTATACTGAGGGGTCCATAATAAGCCAAGAAAGAAGCTCAGGTGGCCCAGCGGAGTTGTAGATGGTCTGGTAAGATTTTATAGGTCAAGGAACAAGAAATAAATGATTTTTGCAGTTTTTCATGGGTGTTAGCCTACAGTTCTTGGCGTTGCCCAGGGCTCGGGGCTAACTTTCCCAAAACTTTATACTGAGGGGTCCTTAACAAGAAAGGCAAGAGGCCAAGGTGTCCTGACGGGGTTTGAGATAGTCTGGTAGTATTTTATGGGCCAAAGAACAGGAAATAGACGATTTTTACAATTTTTTGTGGGTGTTAGCCTATGGTTCGTAGCGCTGCCCGGGGCTCGGGCAAAATTTCTTGAAAAATTATACCAAGGGTTTTGTAATTAGCCAAGCAAGAGGCCTAGGTGTCCTGACATAGTTGGATATGGCCTAGTAGGATTTTATGGGTCAAGGAAAAGGAAATGGACGATTTTGAAAACTTTTTGTGGGTGTCAGCCCATGGTTCGTGGCGGTGCCTGGGGATCGGGGCAAACATTCCTGAAAAATTATATCGAGGGGTCCAAAATAAGCCACGAAAGAGGCTCAGGTGGCCTGATGGGGTTGGAGATGTCCTGGTAGGAATTAATGGGCCAAGGAAAAGGAAACATGTGATTTCAACAGTTTTTCATGGGTGTTAGCCCACTGTTCCTGGCGCTTCTCGGGGCTGGATTTCTTGAAAAATTATACCGAGGGGTCCTTAACAAGCTAGGAAAGACACCCAACTAGCTTGGTGAGGTTGGAGATGGCTTGGTAGGATTTTATGGGCCAAGGAACAAGAAACAAGCAATTTCAATAGTTGTTTGTGGGTGTTAGCCCACGATTCCTGGCATTGCCCGGGGTTCATGGGCAACTTTACCCAAAAAATTATACCGAGGGATCCGTAACGAGCCAAGCAAGAGGTCCATCTACTCTGGCGGGGTTGGAGATGGCCTGGTAGGAATTTATGGGCAAAAGAATAGGAAATAGGATATTTGAGTAGTTTTTCGTCAGTGTTAGCCCACAGTTCCTAGCGCTACACAAGGCTCGATCCAACTTTCCCAAAAAATTATACTGAGGGGTCTATAACATGCCAGACAAGAGGTCCAGGTGGCCCGGCGTGGTTGGAGATATCCTAGTAGGATTTTATGGGACAAGGAAAAGGAAATAGACGATTTGAGTTATTTTTTGTGGGTGTTTGCCCACGATTCCTGGTGCTGCCCGGGGATCGTGGTCAACTTTATCAAAACACTATACCGAGGGGTCCTTAACAAGCATGGCAAGAAGCTCAGGTGGCCTGGAGGGGTTGGAGATGTCTTGGTAGTATTTTATGGGCCAAGGAACAAGAAACAGATGATTTTAGCAATTTTTGTGGGTGTTAGCCCACGGTTCCTTGCGCTGCTCGGGGATAAATTTCGTAAAATATTATACCGAAGGGTTCATAATGAGCCAAGCAAGAGGCCCACGTGGCTTAACGGGGTTGGAGATAGCCTGGTAGAATTTTATGGGCCAAGGAACAGGAAATAGGCGATTTTAGTAGCTTTTCATGGGTGTTAGCCTTCGATTCCTAACGCTTTCCGGGGCAAACATCAATTAAAAATTATATCGAGGGGTCTGTAATGAGCCAGGAAAGACGACTAGGTGTCCTAATAGGGTTGGAGATAGCCTGGTAGGAATTTATGGGCCAAGGAATATGAAATAGGCAATTTTGGTAGTTTTTCATGGGTATTAGCCCACTGTTCCTGGCGCTGCCCAGTGCTCGAGGCTAAATTTCCCCAAGAATTATACTGAGGGGTCCATAACAAGCTAGGCAGGAGGCCCAACTAGTCTGGTGGGGTTGGAGATGGCCGTGTAGGCTTTTATGGGCAAAGGAACAAGAAATAAGCGATTTGGGTAGTTTTTCATAGGTGTTAGCCCACGGTTCCGGGGGCTGCCCGGGGGTCGGGGACAACTTTCCCAAAATATTATACTGAGGGGTCCTTAACGAGTAAGGCAAGAGGCCCAGGTGGTCCGGCGGGGTTGGAGATGGCCCGGTAGGATTTTATGGGCCAAGGAACAGGAAATAAGCAATTTAGGCAGTGTTTCGTGGGTGTTAGCCCACGGTTCCTAGCGTTGCCCGAGGCTCAGGGCCAACTTTCCCAAAATATTATACCAAGGGGTCCTTAACAAGCAAGGCAAGAAGCCTAGGTGGCCCGGCGGGATTGGAGATGAGTTGGTAGGATTTTATGGGCCATTGAATAGGAAACAGTCGATTTTGACAATGTTTTTGGATGTTAGCCCATGGTTCTTGGCGCTGCCCGGAGCTCGAGGCTAAATTTCCCAAAATAATTTACCGAAGGGTTCGTAGCGTGCCAAGCAAGAGTCCCATGTGGTTCGACAGAGTTGGAGATAACCTGGTAGGATTTTATGGGTCAAGGAACAGGAAACAAGAGATTTCAACAATTTTTTGTTGGTGTTAGCCCATGGTCCTAGTGCTGTTCGGGGCAAACTCTCCTGAAAAATTATACCGAGGGTTCCGCTACGAGCCAGGAAAGAGGCCTAGATGGCCCGACGGGGTTAGAGATGACATGATAGGAATTTATGGGCCAAGGAACAGGAAACAAGAAATTTTGACAATTTTTCATGGGTGTTAGCCCACGGTTCCTAGTGCTGCTCGGGGCTAACTTTCCCAAAACATTATACCGAGGGATCTATAATAAGCCGGTAAAGAGGCCCAGTTGGACTAGCGAGGTTGAAGATGGTGTGGTAGGATTTTATGGGCCAAGGAACAAGAAATTGGCAATTTGGGTAGTTTTTATGGGCGTTAGCCCACAGTTTCTAGCGTTGCTCAGGGCTCGGGGCCAACTTTCCAAAAACATTATACCAAGGGGTCCGTAACGAGCCAGGAAAGAGGCCCAGGTTGGCCATTGGGGTTGGAGATGGCCTGGTAGGATTTTATGGGCCAAGGAACAGGAAAAAGGCAATTTGGCAGCTTTTAGTTGGTGTTAGCCCACGGTTCCTAGTGTTGCCCAGGACTCGGAGCCAACTTTCCCCAAAAACATATATTATGGGGTCCTTCATGAGTAAGGCAAGAGGCGTTAGTGGCCCAGCGGGGTCGGAGATGTCCTGGTAGGATTTTATGGGCCGAGGACAAGAAATAAGTGATTTTGGCAATTTTTTGTAGGTGTTAGCCCTTGGTTCCTGGCGATGCCCGGGGCTCGGGGCCAAATTTCCTAACAAATTACACCGAGGGATTTGTAATGAGCCAAGAAAAATGTCCAGGTGGCCCGACGGGGTCGGAGATGGGTTGTTTAGATTTTATGGGCCAAGGAATAGGAAACAAGTGATTTCGACTATTTTTTGTAGGTGTTAGCCCACGGTTCCTAATGCTACTCGTGGCTCAGGGCAAACTTTCTTGAAAATTTATACTGAGGGGTCCGTAACAATCCATTCTAGAGTCCCAAATGGCTCTTCGGGGTAGGAGATGACTTGGTAGGATTTTATGGGCCAAGAAACAGGAAATAGGCAATTTCGATAGTAGTTCGTGGGTGTTAGCCCATGGTTCATGGCCCTTCTCGGGTCTCGGGGTTAATTTTCCTAAAATATTATACTGAGTGGTCCGTAATGAGCCAGACAAGAGGTCCAGGTGGGCCGATGGGGTTGGAGATGTCCTGGTAGGAATTTATGGGAAAAGGAACGGGAAACAGATGATTTCAATAGTTTTTCGTGGGTGTTAGCGCACATTTTCTAGCGCTGCCCGGGGGTCGGGGTTAACTTTCCTGAAAAATTATACCAAGTGGTCCGTAACCAGCCAGGCAAGAGGCCTAGCTAGCCGTGTGGGGTGAGAAGGCCTGGTAGGATTTTATGGGCCAAGGAACAGGAAACATGCAATTTAGGTAGTTTTTTTGGGTGTTAGCCTAGGGTTCATACCGCTTCTTGGGCCCAACTTTCCTTAAAAATTATACCAAGGGATCCTTACCGAGAAAGGCAAGAGTCCCAGGAGGCTTGGTGGGTTTGGAGATGGTCTGGTTGGATTTTATGGGCCAAGAAAAAGGAAACAAGTGATTTCAACAGTTTTTTATGGGTGTTGGCCTATGGTTCCTGGTGCTGCCCGGGGCTCGGGAAAACTTTTCTTGAAAAATTATACCGTGAGGTCCGTCACCAGCTAGGATAGAGGCCCAGGTGGCTCGATGGGGTTGGATATATCCTGGTAGGATTTTATGGGTCAAGAAATAGGAAACAAAAGATTTCAATAGTTTTTGTGGGTGTTAGCCCACGATTCCTGGCGCTGCCCGGGGATCGAGGCAAACTTTCCTGAACAATTATACTGAGGGGTCCGTTACGAGCCAGGCAAGATGCCCAGGTGTCCTGGAGGGGTGGTAGATGACATGGTAGGATTTTATGGGCCAAGGAAATAGAAACAAGCGATTTGGATAGTTTTTTGTGGGTGTTAACCACGGATCCTAGCGCTGCTCGGGGCAAACTTGCACAAACAATTATATCAAGGGATCTTTACCAAGCAAGGAAAGAGGCCCAAATGGCTTGGTGGGGTTGGAGATGGCCTGGTAAGAATTTATGGGCCAAGGAACAGGAAAAAGGTGATTTTGGAAATTTTTTGTGGGTGTCAGCCCACGATTCCTGGCGCTTCCCGGGGCTCAAGGAAAACATTCTTAAAAAATTATACCGATGGGTTTGTAACAAGCCATACAAGAGGCCTAGGTGGCCCAGCAGGGTTGTAGATGACCTGGTAGGAATTTATGGGCCAAGGAAACAGAAACAAATGATTTTAATAGTTTTTTGTGGGTGTTAGCCCACGGTTCCTTGCACTGCCCGGGGTTAGGGACCAAGTTTCCCCAAAAATTTATACCGAGGGGTCCGTAATGATCCAGGAAAGAAGCCCAGCTATCCCGAAGGGGTTGAGATGGCCTGGAAGGAATTTATGGGCCAAAGAATAGGAAACATTATACTTAGGTAGTTTTTCGTTGGTGTTAGCCCATGATTACTAGCGCTGCCCAGGGCTCAGGGCCAACTTTCCCAAAAAATTATACCGAGGGATCCGTAACGAGCCAGGCAAGAGGCCCAGGTGGCCCGACAAGGTTGGAGATGGCTTGGTAGGATTTTATGGGCCAAGGAAAAGGAAACAGGCGATTTGGTAGTTTTTCACGGATGTTGACCCACGATTACTAGCGCTTGCCGGGGCTCGGGGCCAATTTTTCAAAAACATTATACCGAGAGGTCTTTAAAAAGCAAGGAAAGAGGACTAGGTGTCCTGTATGGGTTGAAGATGAGTTGGTAGGATTTTATGGGCCAAAGAGAAGGAAACAATCGATTTTGGTAATTTTTCATGGGTGTTAACCCACGGTTCCTGGCGCTGCCCAGGGCTCGGGGAAAACATTCTTGAAAAATTATATCAAAGGGTCCTTTACAAGCCAGGAAAGAGTCCCATGGAACTTATGGGCCATGGAACTGGAAACCGGTGATTTTGGCAGTTTTTCATTGGTATTAGCCCATTGTTCCTGGCGTTGCCCGAGGCTCGGGGCTAACTTTCCCAAAAAATTATACCGAGGGGTCTGTAATAAGACAGGCAAGAGTCCCAGTTAGCCTGGTGGGATTGGAGATGGTTTTGTATGATTTTATGGGCCAAGAAATAGGGAACAGGCAATTTGGGCAGTTTTTTGTGGGTGTTAGCCCACAGTTCCTGGCGCTGTACAGGGCTCGGGGCCAACATTCCCAAAATATTATACCTAGGGGTCCTTAACGAGCAAGGCAAGAGGCCCAGGTGTCCCAGAGGAGTTGGATATGACCTGGTAGAATTTTATGGGCCAAGGAACAGGAAACAAGTGATTTTGACAATTTGTTTGTTGGTGTTAGCCCAAGGTTCCTGGCGCTGCCCGGGGCGCTGGGCTAAATTTCTCGAAAAATTATACCGAGGAGTTAATAACGAGGCAAGTAAGAGGCTCAAGTGTCCCCACGGGCTTGGAGATGGCTTGGTAGGATTTTATTGGCCAAGAAATGAGAAACAGGCAATTTTTATAGTTTTTCATGGGTGTTAGCCCATGGTTCCTAGCGCTGACCGGGGCTCAGGGCAAACATTCTTGAAAAATTATCCCGAGAGATCTGTAACGAACCTGGCAAGAAGCCCAGGTGGCTCAGCAAGGTTGGATTGTTTGGTAGGAATTTTTGGGCCAAGAAATAGGAAATAGGCAATTTCGGTAGTTTTTCGTGGGTGTTAGCCCATGATTCCTAGCGATGCCCAGGGCTCGGGACCAACTTTTCAGAAATATTATACCGAGGGGTCAATAACTATCAAGGTAAGAGGCCCAGGAGTCCCGACGGAGTTGGAGATGGCTTGGTAGGAATTTATGGGCCAAGGAATAGGAAATAAACAATTTTTGAAGCTTTTCGTGGGTGTTTGCCCACAGTTCCTGGCGCTGTCTAGGGCTCGGGGATAAATTTCTCAAAATATTATACTGAGGGGTTTGTAACGATCCAAGCAAGAGGCCCAGGTGTCCTGGCGGGGTTGGAGATGGTCTGGTAGGATTTTATGGGCCAAGGAACAAGAAATAAGCAATTTTGGAAGTTTTTCGTGGGTGGTAACCCATGGTTCCTAGCGTTGCCCAGGGCTCAGTGCCAAATTTCCTAAAAACTAATACGGAGGGGTCCTTAACGAGCCAGACAAAAGGCCCAGGTGGCCTGGCAAGGTTGGAGACAGTTTGGTAAGATTTTATATGCCAAGGAACATGAAACAGATAATTTGGGCAATTTTTCGTTGGTGTTAGCCCACAATTCTTGGCGCTTCCCAAGGCTCGGGGCCAACTTTCTAAAAATATTATACACAAGGGGTCCTTAACGAGCAAGGCAAGAGGCCTAGGTGGACTGACGGGGTTGGAGATGGCCTGGTAGTATTTTATGGGCCAAAAAATAGGAAAAAGGTGATTTTTGTAATTTTTTGTGGGTGTTAGTCCACGGTTCCTAGCGCTGCCCGGGGCTCGGGGCTAAATTGATTGAAAAATTATACCGAAGGATTCGTAACAAGCCAAGCAAGAGTCCTAGATGGCTCGGTAGGGTTTGATATAGCCTAGTAGGATTTTATGGGCCAAAGAACAGGAAATAGACAATTTTGGCAATTTTTCATATGTGTTAGCCCACGGTTCCTGGCGCTGCCCGGGGCTCGGGGCAAACATTCTTGAAAAATTATACCGAGGGGTTCATAACGAGCTAGGAAGGAGGCCCAAGTATCCTGGTGGGGTTGGAGATGGCTTGGTAGGAATTTATGGGCCAAGGAACAGGAAACATGCGATTTTGGCAATTTTTCGTGGGTGTTAGCCCACTGTTCCTAGATCTACCTGTGGCTCAGGGCCAATTTTCCCAAAAAATTATACCAAAGGGTCTGTAATAAGCCAGGAAAGAAGCCCATCTAGCCTTGTAAGGTTGGAGATTGTCTGGTAGGATTTTATGGGCCAAGGAACTGGAAATAGGCGATTTGGGCAGTTTTTCGAGGGTATTAGCCCACGGTCCTGGCGCTCCTCGGGGCTCAGGGATAACTTTCCAAAATAATTATACCGAGGGGTCCTTAATGAGCAAGGAAAGAGGCCCAGGTGGCCCAGCGGGGTTGGAGATAGCCTGGTAGGATTTAATGGGCCAAGGAACAGTAAATAGGTGATTTTGAAAAAAATTTGTGGGTGTTAGCCCACGGTTCCTGGCGCTGCCCGGGGATCAGGGTCAAATTTCCCAAAACATTATACCGAGGGATATGTAATGAGTCAGGAAAGAGTCCCAAGTTGCCCAACATGGTTTGATATGGCCTGGTAGGAATTTATGGCCAAGGGGACAGGAAACAGGGAATTTCAGTAGTTTTTCATGGGTGTTAGCCCACGGTTCCTGGCGTTGCCCGGGGCTCAAGGCCAACTTTACTGAAAAATTATTCCGATGGGTCTGTAACAAGCCAAGCAAGAGGCCCAGGTGGTCCGACGGGGTTTGAAATGTCCTAGTAGGAGTTTATGGGCCAAGGAACAAGAAATGGACAATTTGGGTAGTTTTTCGTGGGTGTTAGCCCACGGTTCCTGGCGCTCCCCAAGGATCAAGGCCAACTTTCCCAAAAAATTATACTGAGGGTTCCATAACGATCCAGGCAAGAGGCCCAGGTGTCCTAGCGGGGTTTGAGATGACCTGGTAAGATTTTAAGGGCCAAGGAATAGGAAACAAGCAATTTGGGCAGTTTTTTGTGGGTGTTAACCCATGATTCCTGGCGCATCCTGGGGCTCGGGGCCAACATTCCTAAAACATTATACCAAGGGTTCCTTAACAAGTAAGGCAAGAGGCCCAGGTGGGCCAACAGAGTTGGAATGGCTTGGTTGGATATTTTGGGCAAAAGAACAAGAAACAAGCGATTTTAATAATTTTTTGTGGGTGTTAGCCCACAGTTCCTGGCACTGCCCGGGGCTTGGGGCCAAATTACCTAAATTATTATACCGAGGGGTTTGTAATGGGACAAGTAAGAGGCCCAGGTGTCCTAGTGGGGTTGGAGATGGCCGAATTGGATTTTATGGGCCAAGGAATAGGAAATAAGTGATTTTGGAAGTTTTTTGTGGGTGTTAGCCCACAATTCACGGCGTTGATCGGGGAGGAAAACATTCTTGAAAAATTATACTAAGGGGTCCGTAAAGATCCAAGAAAGAGGCCCAGGTGGCTCAAAAAGGTTGGAGATGGCCTGGTAAGAATTTATGGGCCAAGGAACAAGAACTAGGCAATTTGGGTAGTTTTTCATGGGTGTTAGCCCACGGTTCCTGGTGCTGCCCAGGGCTCAGGGAAAACTTTCTTGAACAATTATACCGAGGGGTCCTTAACAAGCCACGAAAGAGGCCCAGGTGTTTCGATAGGGTTGGAGATGGCTTGGTAGGAATTAATGGGCCAGGAATAGGAAACAGGCAATTTCAACAGTTTTTCTTGGGTGTTAGCCCACAGCTTCTGGCGCTGTCATGGGCTCGGGGTAAACTTTCCTAAAAAATTATATTGAGCGGTCCTTAACAAGCCAGTAAAGAGGCTCAGGTGTCCTGATAGAGTTGTAGATGGCCTGGTAGGATTTTATGGGCCAAGGAATAGGACTTAAGTGATTTTGGTAATTGTTTTGGGTGTTAGCCTACGATAACTGGCGCTGTCCGGGGCTTAGGGCAAACATTTCTTAAAAATTATACTATGGGGTCCATAACGAGATAGGAAAGAGGCCCAGGTGGCCTAACGGGGTTGGAGATGTCCAGGTAGGAATTAATGATCCAAAGAACAGGAAATAAGATATTTGGGAAGTTTTTTGTGGGTGTTAGCCCACGGTTCCTGGCGCTGCCCACGACTCGGGGATAACTTTCTCAAAATATTATACTGAGGGGTTTATAATGAGCCAGGAAAGAGGCCCAGGTGGCCTAACAAGGTTTGAGATAGCCTGGTAGTATTTTATGGGCGTAAGAACAGGAAATAGATGATTTTTGTAATTTTTTGTGGGTGTTAGCCCACAGTTCCTGGTGTTTCCCGGGGCTCGGGGCCAAATTTCTTGAAATATTATACCGAGGGTTTCTTAATGAGCCAAGCAAGAGTCCTAGGTGGCCCGACAGGGTTAGCTATGGCCTTGAAGGATTTTATGGGTCAAGGAAAAGAAAACGGGCGATTTTGGAAACTTTTTCGTGGGTGTTAGACCACGGTTCCTGGCACTGCTTGGGGCTCGGGGCAAACATTCCTGAAAAATTATACCGAGGGGTTCAAAACAAGCCACAAAAGAGGCTCAGGTGCACCAACGGGGTTGGAGATGGCCTGGTAGGAATTAATGGGCCAAGGAAAAGGAAACAAGTGATTTCAATAGTTTTTCGTGGGTGTTAGCCCACTTTTCCTGGCGCTGCCCAGGGCTTGGGGCCAGCGTTCCCGAAAAATTATACTGAGGGGTCCATAACAAGCCAGGCAAGATGCCCAACTAGCCTGGTGGGGTTGGAGATGGCCTTGTAGGATTTTATGGGCGAAGGAACAGGAAACAAGCAATTTGGGTAGTTTTTGGTGGGTATTAGACCACAGTTCCTAGCGTTGTCCAGGGCTGGGGGCCAAATTTCCCAAAATTTTATACTAAGGAAACAGTCAATTTGGGCAGTGCTTTGTGGGTGTTAGCCTACGGTACCTGGCGCTGCCCAGGGGTCGGGGTTGACTTTCTCAAAAAATTATACCGAGAGGTAGGTAACGAGCCAGGAAAGAGGCCCAGGTGGCCCGATAGGGTTGGATATGGCATGGTAGGAATTTATGGCCAAGGGAACAAAAAATAGGGGATTTTAGGAGTTTTTCCATGGGTGTTAGCCCACGGTTCCTGGCGCTGCCTGGGGCTCGGGGCAAACATTCTTGAAATATTATACTGAGGGGTCTGTAACGAGCTAGGTAACTGGCCCGGTGGGGTTGGAGATTGCCTGATAGGAATTTATGGGCCAAGGAATAGAAAACAAGCAATTTGTATTGTTTTTCGTGGGTGTTAGCCCATTATTCCTGGATCTACCCGTGGCTCGGGGCCAATTTTCCCAAAAATTCATACCAAGTGGTCCATAATGAGCCAGGAAAGAAGCCCAGCTGGCCTTGTGGAGTTGGAGATGGCCTTGTAAGATTTTATGGGCCAAGGAAAAGGAAACAGGTGATTTGGATAATTTTTCGTGGGTATTAGCCCACGGTCCTGGCGTTGCTTGGGGATCGAGGCCAACTTTCCCAAAAAATTATACTAGGGGTCCATAACAAACCAGTCAAGAGTCCTAGCTAGCCTGGTGAGGTTGGCGATGACCTGGTAGGATTTTATGGGCCAAGGAACAGGAAACATGTGATTTGGGCAATTTTTCGTGGGTGTTTATCCACGGTTCATGGCGCTTCCCGGAACTCGGGGTCAACTTTCCAAAAAAACTATACCTAGGGGTCCTTAACGAGTAAGTCAAGAGGCTCATGTGTCCCAGTGGGGTTGGAGATGGTCTGGTAGTATTTTATGGGTCAAGGAACATAAAACAGGTGATTTGGCAATGTTTTGTGGGTGTAAGCCATGGTTTCTGGTGCTGCCCGAGGCTCTGGGCCAAATTTCCCAAAACATTATATCAAGGGGTTCGTGACAAGCTAAGACAGAGTCCCAGGTGTCTCGGCAGGGTTGGAGATGGCCTGATAGAATTTTATGGGCCAAGGAACAGGAAAAAGATGATTTAGGTAATTTTTTGAGGGTGTCAACCCACGTTTCCTGGCGCTGCCCAGGGCTCGGGGCCAACATTACAAAAATATTATACCGAGGGGTACATAACAAGCCAGGAAAGAGTCCTAGGTGGCCCGGCGGGGTTAGATATGGCCTGGTAGGAATATTTGGCCCAGTGAATAGGGAACAAGCAATTTCGATAATTTTTCATATGTGTTACCCCACGATTCCTGGCGCTTCCCGAGGCTCGGGGCAAACTTTACTGAAACATTATACTGAGGGGTCCGTAACAAGCTACGCAAGAGGACTAGGAGGCCCGACGGGTTTAGAAATGTCCTAGTAGGAATTTATGGGGCAAGGAAAAGGAAACAGATGATTTGGGCAGTTTTTCGTGGGTGTTAGCCCACGATTCCTGGCCCTCCCCAAGGGTCAAGGCTATTTTTCTGAAAAATTATACTGAGGGATCCATAACAAGCCAGGCAAGAGGCCCAGGTGGCCTGGTGGGGTTAGAGATGGCCTGGTAGGATTTTATGGGCCAAGGAATAGGAAATAGGCAATTTGGGTAGTTTTTTATGGGTATTAGCCCATGGTTCATGGCGCTGCCCGGGGCTCGGGGCCAACTTTCACAAAAAACTATACCAAGGGATCCTTAACGAGCAAGGCAAGAGACCCAGATGGGCTGGCGGGATTGGAGATTGCCTGGTCGAATTTTATGGGTTAAAGAATAAGAAACAGGCAATTTTAACAATTTTCATGGGTTTTAGCCCATGGTTCCTAGCGCTGCCTGAGGCTGGAAGCCAAATTTCCCAAAACATTATGTCGATGGATTCATAACAATCCAAGTAAGAGGCCCAGGTGTCCTAACGGGGTTGGAGATGGCCTGCTAAGATTTTATGGGCTAAGGAACAGGAAATAGGTGATTTTTGTAGTTTTTCGTAGGTGTTAGCCCACGTTTCCTTGCACTGACCGGGGCTCGGGGCAAACATTCCTGAAAAATTATACCAAAAGGTCCGTAACGAGTCAGGCAAGAGACCCAGGTGGATCAGCGTGGTTGGAGATAGCCTGGTAGGAATTTATTGGCCAAGGAATAGGAAACGGGCAATTTGGGTAATATTTCGTGGGTGTTAGCCCACGGTTCTGGCGCTGCCCTAGGCTCGGGGTAAACTTTCCTAAAGAATTATACTAAGGGATTCGTAACAAGCTAGGCAAGAGGCTTAGATGGCCCGAAAAGGTTGGAGATGGCCTGGTAGGATTTTATAGGCCAAGGAATAGAAAAAAGGTGATTTTGGCAATTTTTTATAGGTGTTAGCTCACAGTTCATGGCACTGCCCAGGGCTCGAGGCCAAATTTCCCAAAAAATTATACGGAGGGGTTTGTAACGTGCATAGAAAGAGGCCCAGCTGGCCTGACGGGGTTGGAGATGGCCTAGTAGGAATTTATGGGGCAAGGAACTGGAAACATGCGATTTTGGTAGTTTTTCGTGGATGTTAGCCTACGGTTCCTAGAATTGCCCGCATCTCGGGGCAAACTTTCCTGAAAAATTATATCGAGGAGTCTGTAACAAGCCATGAAAGAGGTCCAGTTGTCCTGACGGGGTTAGAGATTTCTTGGTCGGAATTTATGGGCCAAAGAACAGGAATTCATGGTTCTGGCACTGCCCAGGGCTCGGAGCCAGCTTTCTCAAAAAATTATACTGAGGGGTCCGTAATGAGCCAGGAAAGAGGCCCAAGTGGCCCAGTGGGGTTGGAGATGGCCTGATAGGATTTTATGGGCCAAGGAACAGGAAATAGATGATTTGATTAGTTTTTCATGAGTGTTAGCCCAGGGTTCTTGGCACTGCCTGGGGCTCGTGGCCAACTTTCCCAAAATTTTATATCGAGGGGTCCTTAACGAGCAAGGAAAGTGGCCCATGTGGCCCAGCGGGGTTAGAGATGGCCTGGTAGGATTTCATGAAACAAAGAAAAGGAAACAGGCGATTTTGGTAATTTTTTGTTTGTGTTAGCCCACGGTTCCTTGACTTGCCCGAGGCTCGGGGACAAATTTCCCAAAATATAATATCGAGGGGTTCGTGATGAGCTAAGAAGGAGTCTCAGGTGCTTGGTAGGGTTGGAAATGGCCTTATAGGATTTTATGGGCCAAGGAACCAGAAACATACTATTTGGTCAATTTTTCGTGGGTGTTAGCCCACAGTACTGGTGCAACCCAGGGCTCGAGGCCAACTTTCCCAAAATATTATATCGAGGGGTACGTAATAATCTAGGAAAGAGGCCAAGGTGACCCAGCGGGGTTGGATATGACCTGGCAGGAATTTATGGGCTAAGGAATAGGAAATAGGCAATTTCAGTAGTTTTTGTGGCTATTAACCCACGGTTCCTGGTGTTTCCTAGCGCTCGGGGCAAACGTTAATGAAATATTATTCCAAAGGGTTCATAATGAGCCAGGCAAGAGGCCCAGGTGGCCCGGTGGGGTTGGAAATGGCCTGGCAGGAATTTATGGGCAAGGGAACAAGAAACAAGTGATTTTGGAAGTTTTTCTTAGGTGTTAACCCACAGTTCGTGGCGCTTCCCAGGGCTCGAGGCCAACTTTCCCAAAATATTATACCAAGGGGTTTGTAACAAGCCAGGAAAGAGGCTCAGGTGTCCTGGAAGGATTGGAGATGGCCTGGATGGATTTTATGGGTCAAGGAATAGGAAACAAGTGATTTGGGATATTTTTTGCGGGTGTTAGCCCACGGTTCCTAGCGCTGCCCGTGGCTCGTGGCCAACTTTCACAAAATATTATACCAAGAGGTCCTTAACGAGCAAGGCATGAGGCCTAGATCGGGCGATGGGGTTAAAGATGGCCTGTAAGGATTTTATGGGCCAAAGAATAGGAAACAGACGGTTTTGGCAATTTTTCGTGGGTGTTAGCCCACGGTTCCTGGCACAGCCCGAGGCTCGGGGACAAATTTCCAAAAACATTAGACTGAGGGGTTCATAACGATCCAAGTAAGAGTCCCAGGTGTCCCAAAGGGGTTGGAGATAGCCTGGTAGGATTTTATGGGCCAAGGAACATGAAATAGGCAATTTTGGCAATTTTTCGTGGGTATTAGCCCACAGTTTTTGGCGCTTCCGGGGGCTCGAGGCAAACATTCATGAAAAAATATACTGAGGGGCCCGTAATGATCCAGTCAAGAGGCCCAGGTGGCTCAGCGAGGTTGGAGATGGCCTGGAAGGAATTTATGGGCTAAGGAATGGGAAACAGACAATTTGGGTAGTTTTTCATGGGATTTAGCCCACAATTCCTGGCGCTGCCTAGGGCTCGGGGCCAACTTTCTCAAAATATTTTACCAAGGCATCCATAACAATATAGGGAAGAGGCCCAGGTGTCCCGGCAGGGTTGGAGATGGCCTGGTAGGAATTTATGGGCCAAGAAACAGGAAGTAGGCAATTTTGATAATTTTTCGTGAGTGTTAGCCCACGGTTCATGGCGCTGCCCAGGGCTCGAGGCTAAATTTTCCAAAAAGTTATACCGAGGGGTTCGTAACGAGCTAAGCAAGAGGCCCATCTATCCCGATGGGGTTGGAGATGGTCTGGTAGGTATTTATGGGCCAAGGAATAGAAAACAGACAATTTTAGTAGTTTTTAATGAGAGTTAGCCCACGGTTCATGGCGCAGCTCGGGGATTGGAGTAAACTTTCCTAAAAATTTATATCAAGGGATCCGTAACGAGCTATGAAAGAGGCCCAGGTGGCCCGACGAGTTTAGAGATAGCTTGGTTGGAATTTATGGGCCAAAGAACAGGAATTAGGATATTTGGGTAGTTTTTCATGGGTGTTAGCCCATGGTTCCTGGCGCTGCCCGGGGCTCGGGGAAAAATTTCTTAATAAATTATATCAAGGGGTTCATAACGAGCCAGGAGAGAAGCCCAGGTGTCCCGGAGGGGTTGGAGATGGCCTGGCAGGAATTTATGGGCTAAGAAATAGGAAACTGGCAATTTTGGCAAATTTTTGTGGGTGTTAGCCAATGGTTCATGGCGCTATTCAGGGCACAAGGACAAATTTTCCAAAATGTTATATCGAGGTGTTCATAACAAGCCAAGCAAGAGACCTAGCTAGCCTGGTGGGGTTGGAGATGACCTTGTAGGAATTTATCAGGCAAGGAATAGGACATAGGAAATTTTAGTACTTTTTCGTAGGTGACAGCCCATGGTTCCTGGCGTTGCCCGGGGCTTAGGGAAAACTTTCCTTAAAAATTATACCGAGGGGTCTATACGAGGCAGTTAAGAGGCCTAGGTTACCCAGCGGGGTCGGAGATGGCCTGGTAAGATCTTACGGGCCAAGGAACAGGAAACAAGCGATTTTGGTAGTTTTTCGTGGGTGTTAGCCTACAGTTCCTGGCGCTGCCTGGGGCTCGGGGTAAGATTCTTGAAAATATACAACGAGGGATCTATAAGGAGCCACGCAATAGGCCCAGGTGGCCCGGCGGGGTTAAAGATGGCCTGGTAGGAATTTATAGCCCAAGGAACAGGAAATAAGTAATTTTGGTAATTTTTTGTGGGTGTTAGTCGACTGTTCCAGGTGCTGCCCAGGGCTAACTTTCCTAAAAACCTATACCGAGGGGTCCGTAATGAGCCAATCAAGAGGCCCAGCTGGCCGGGTGGGCTTGGAGATGGCCTGGTATAATTTTATGGGCCAAAGAACAGGAAACAGGCAATTTGGGTAGTTTTTTGTGGATGTTAGCCCACGATTCCTAGAGCTGCCCAGGGCCAGCTTTCAAAAAAATTATACTGAGGGTTCCTTAATGATCAAGGCAAGAGGATCAGGTGGCCCAGCGGGGTTGGAGATGGACTGGTAGGATTTTACGGGCCAAGGAATAGGAAATAGGTAATTTTGGCAATTTTTTATGGGTGTTAGTCCATGGTTCCAAGCGTTGTTTGGGGCTTGGGGCCTAATTTCCTGAAATATTATTCTTAGGGGTTTTTGAAAGGCCAAGCAGGAGGCCCAAGTGACCCGACGGGATTAGAGATGGCTTGATAGGATTTTTTGGGCCAAGGAACAAGCAACAGGCGATTTGGGCAATATTTTGTGGGTGTTAGCTCACGGTTTCTAGTGTTGCCGATGGATCGAGGCCAACGTTTCCAAAACAATATACCAAGGGGTCCTTAATGAGCAACGAAGGAGGCCCAGGTAGCCCAACGGAGTTGGAGATGACCTGGTAGGATTTTATGGGCAAAGAAAATAGAAACATGCAATTTTGGAAATTTTTTGTGGGTGTTAGCCCACGGTTCCTGGTGCTACCCAGAGCTCGGGGTCAAATTTCCTGAAATATTATACCGAGGGGTTCGTAACCAGACAAGCAAGAGGCCTAGGTGTCCTAACGGGGTTATAGATGGCCTTGCTGGATTTTATGAGCCAAGGAATAGGAAACAGGCGATTTGGGTAATTTTTCGTAGGTGTTTGTCCACGGTTCTTGGCGCTGCCCAGGGCTCAGGGAAAACTTTCCTTAAAAATTACACTGAGTGGTCTGTAAAAAACCAGTCAAGAAGACCATGTAGCCCGACGGGGTTGGAGATGGGCCAAAGAACGAATAACAGGCGATTTTGGCAGTTTTTCATGGGTGTTAGTCCATAACTCTTGGCGCTACCCTAAGGTGGGGACCAACTTTCCCAAAATATTATACTGAGGGGTCTATAACAAGCCAGGCAAGAGGCCATGGTGGCCCGGCGGGGTTAGAGATGACCTGGTAGGATTTTATGGGCTAAGATATAGGAAATAAACGATTTGGGAAGTTTTTCATGGGTGTTAGCCCACGGTTCCTTGCGCTATCCGGGGCTCGAGGCTAACTTTCCCAAAACAATAAACTCAGGGGTCCTTAACGAATAAGGCAAGAGGCCCAAGTGTTCCGGTGGGGTTTTAGATGGACTGAGAGGATTTTATGGGCCAAGGAACAGGAAACAGGCGATTTTGGAAATTTTTTATGGGTGTTAGCCCACGAGTCCTGGCGCTGCCCAACGATAGGGGCTAACTTTCCAAAACAATTATACCGAGGGATCTGTAACGAGTCAGTAAAGAGGCCTATGTGGCCCAACGGGGTTAGATATGGCCCGGTAGGAATTTATGGCCCAAGGAACAAGAAACATGGGATTTCGATACTTTTTTGTGGGTGTTAGGTTACAATTCCTGGCGTTGCTCGGGGTTCGAGGCAAAATTTACTAAAATATTATATCGAGGGGTCCATAACGAGCCAGGCAAGAGGCCCAGGTGTCCCGGCGGGGTTGGAGATGGTCTGGTAGGAATTTATAGGCCAAGGAACAAGAAACAGGTGATTTGGGTAGTTTTTCGTGGGTGTTAATCCATGGTTCCTGACGCTCCCAAAGGCTCAAGGCCAACTTTCCCAAAAAATTATATCGAGGAGTCCGTAACAAGTCAAGCAAGAAGCCCAGGTGGCTTAACGGGGTTTGAGATTGTCTGGTAGGATTTTATGGGCCAAAGAATAGGAAACAAGCGATTTAGATAATTTTTCGTGGGAGTTAGCCTACGGTTCCTAGCGCTACCCGGGGCTTGGGGCCAAATTTCCTAAACATTATACTGTGGGGTTCGTAATGAGCCAAGTAAGAGGCCCAGGTGTCCCAGCGGGATTTGAGATGGCTGAGTAGGATTTTATGGGCCAAGGATCAGGAAATAGGTGATTTTAGCAATTTGTCATGGGTGTTAGCCCACGGTTCCTGGAACTAATCGGGGCTCAGGGCAAATATTCTTGAAAACTTATACCAAGGGGTTCGTAACGAGCCAGGCAAGAGGCCCAGGTTTCTCGGCGAGGTTGGAGATTTTCTGGTAGGAATTTATGGGCCAAGGAATAGGAAACAGATGATTTAGCAGTTTTTTGGGATTGTTAGCCCACGGTTCCAAGCGCTGCCTGAGGCTCGAGGCCAACTTTCCCAAACAATTATACTAAGGGGTCCATAACAAGTCAGGCAAGAGGTACATGTGTCTCGACAATGTTGGAGATAGCCTGGTAGGAATTTATGGGCCAAGAAATAGGAAACAGGCAATTTTAATAGTTTTTCGTGGGTGTTAGCCAACGGTTCCGCCATGGGCTCGGGGAACACTAGCCTAAAAGATTATACTGAGGGGTCCGTAACGAGCCAGTAAAAAGGCCCAGGTGGACTTGTGAGGTTGGAGATGGCCTGTTTGGATTTTATGGGCCAAGAAACAAGAAATAGGCGATTTTGGCAATTTTTTATGGGTGTTAGCCCACGGTTCATGGCATTGCCCAAGGATAGAGGCTAAATTTCCAAAAATATTATACTGAGGGGTTCATAACGAGCCAAGTAAGAGGCTCAGGTGTCCCAGCGGGGTTGGAGATGCCCGAGTAGGATTTTATGGGCCAAGGAACAGGAAATAAGCTATTTTGGCAGTTTTTCGAGGGTGTTAGCCCACGGTTCCTGGCGTTGATCGGGGATCGGGGCAAACATTCCTAAAAGATTATACCAAGGGGTCCGTAATGATCCAAGCAAGAGGCCCAGGTGGCTCAACGAGGTTGGAGATGACTTGGTAGGAATTTATGGTCCAAGGAACAGGAAACAAGTTATTTGGGTAGTTTTTCATGGGTGTTAGCCTACAGTTTCTGGCGTTGCCCAGGGATCGGGCTAACTTTCTCAAAATATTATACCTATGGGTCTGTAACAAGACCAGGCAAGAGGCTCAGGTATCCCGAAAGGGTTGGAGATGGCGTGGTAGGAATTTATTGGCCAAGGAACAGAAAACGGGCAATTTCAACAGTTTTTCGTGGATGTTAGCCCACGGTTTGTGGCGCTGCTATGGGCTCGGGGCAAACTTTCCTAAATTATTTTACCGAGGGGTCCGTAATGAGCCAGGAAAGAGGCCCATGTGGCCCGGTGGGGTTGGAGATAGCCTGGTAGGATTTTATGGGCCAAGGAAAGGAAACATGCAATTTTGGCAATTTTTCGTGGGTGTTAGCCCACGGTTCATGGCATTGCCCAGTGCTCGAGGCCAAATTTCTTGAAAAATTATACTGAGGGATTCATAACGAGCCAAGCATGAGGCCCAGTTGGCCCAGCAGTGTTGGAAATGGCCTGGTAGGAATTTATAGGCTAAGGAACAGGAAACAGGCGATTTTAGTAGTTTTTCGTGGGTGTTAGCCCACGGTGACTAGCGTTGCCCGGTGCTCGGGGAAAACATTCCAGAAAAATTATACTGAGCAGTCCATAACAATTCAGGAAATAGGCCCAGATGGCCTGACGGGGTTGGAGATGGCCAAGTAGGAATTAATGGGCCAAAAAATAGGAAACAGAATATTTGGGCAGTTTTCCATGGGTGTTAGCCCACGGTTCCTGGCGCTTCCCACAGCTCGAGGCTAACATTCTCTAAAGGTTATTCTAAGGGGTCCGTAATAAGCCAAGCAAGAGGCCCAGGTGTCCTGGCGGGGTTGTAGATGGCCTGGTAGAACTTTATGGTCAAAGGAATAGGAAACAAATGATTTGGGAAGCTTTTTATGGGTGTTAGCCCACGGTTCTTGGCGCTGCCCAAAGCTCGAGGCCCACCTTCCCAAAAGATTATATCGAGGGGTCCTTAACGAGTAAGGCAAGAGGCTCAGGTTAGGATTTTATGGGCCAAAGAATAGGAAATTGGTGATTTTTGATATTTTTTGTGGGTGTTAGCCCACGGTTCCTGGCGCTGCTCGGGGCTCGAGGCTAAATTTCTTGAAATATTATACCAAGGAATTCGTAACGAGCAATGAAAGAGCCCCAGGTGGCTGGGTAGGGTTGGAGATGGCCTGGTAGAATTTTATAGGCCAATGAACAGGAAATGGGTGATTTGTGCAACTTTTCGTAGATCTTACCCCACGGTTCCTGGCATTGCTCGAGGCTCGAGGCAAACATTCCTGAAAAATTATATTGAAGGGTCCATAACGACCTAGGCAAGAGGCTCAGGTGGCCCAGCGGGGTTAGATATGTCCTGATAGGAATTTATGGGCCAAGGAAAAGGAAACAGGTGATTTGGGCAATTTTTCGTGGGTGTTAGCCCACTGTTCCTGGCGCTGCCCGGAGCTTTTGCCCAACTTTCCCAAAAACTTATACCGAGGGGTCCTTAATGATTCAGGCAAGAGGACCAGCTAGCCTGGTGGGGTTGGATATGGCCTGGTAGAATTTTATGGGCCAAGTAACAGGAAACAAGTGATTTGTGGAGTTTTTGGTGGGTGTTAGCCTACGATTCCTAGCGCTGCCCGGGGCTTGGGGACAACTTCCCCAAAAGGTTATACCGTTGAGTCCTTAACGTGCAAGGCAAGAGTCCCAGGTGGGCCGGTGGGGTTGGAGATGGCCTGGTGCATTTTATGGTCTAAAGAAAAGGAAACAGGCGATTTTAACAATTTTTCGTGGGTGTGAGTCCACAGTTCCTGGTGGTGCCTGGGGCTTTGGGCTAAATTTCCCTAAAATTATATAGAGGGGTTCGTAATGAGCCAAGTAAGAGGCTCAGATGTCCCCATGGAGTTGGAGATGGCTTGGTAGGATTTTATAGGCCAAGGAATAGAAAACAGGAGATTTTTATAGTTTTTCATCGGTGTTAGCCCATGGTTCCTGGCCCTTACCGGGGATCGGGGCAAATAATCCTAAAAGATTATTTTTAGGGGTCCATAACGAACCAATCAAGAGGCCCAGGTGGCTCAGCGAGGTTAGAGATGGCCTGGTAGAAATTTTGGGCCAAGGAACAGGAAACTGGCGATTTCAGCAATGTTTTGTGGGTGTTAGCCCACGGTTCCTGGCGCTGCCCAGGACTCGGACCAACTTTCCAGAAAAATTATATCGAAGGGTCTGTAACAAACCAGTAAATAGGCCCAGGAGTCCCGTAGGGATTGGAGATGGTCTGGTAGGAATTTATTGGCCAAAGAACAGGAAACAAGCAATTATGGCAGTTTTTTATTGCTGTTAGTCCATGGTTCCTGGCACTGCCTGGGGCTCAAGGCCAAATTTTATAAAATATTATACTGAGGGGTTCATAACGATCCAAGAAAGAGGCTGAGGTATCCCGGCGGGGTTGGAGATGGCCTGGTAGGATTTATGGGCCAAGGAACAAGAAACAAATGATTTTTACAGTTTTCGTGGGTGTTAGCCCACGATTCCTGGCGCTGCCCAGGGCTCAAGGCCAAATTTCTTAAAATACTACACTGCGGGGTCCTTAACCAGCTAGGAAAGAGGCACAGGTGGTCTAGCGGGGTTGGAGATAGTCTGGTGGATTACATGGGCCAAGGAACAGGAAATAGTCGATTTAGGCAATTTTTTATGGGTATTAACTCATAGTTCCTGGCGCTGCCCGAGGCTCGAGGCTAACTATCCCTAAATATTATACAAGGGGTCCTTAACGAGCACGGAAAGAGGCCCAGGTGGGACGATGGGGTTGGATATGGTCTGGTAGGATTTTATGGGCCAAAGAACATGAAACAAACAATTTTTAAAAATTTTAGTCGGTGTTAGCCTACGGTTCCTGGCGCTGCCCAGGTCTTGGGACCATATTTCTTAAAATATTATACCAAGGGGTTCGTAACGAGCTAAGCAATAGTCCCAGGTGGCCCAGTGGGGTTGGATATGGTCTTGTAGGATTTTATTGGCCAAGGAACAAGAAAATGGCAATTTTGGCAGTTTTTCGTGGGTGTTAGCCCACGGTTCCTGGCGTTGCCCGGGGCTCAGGGTAAACATTCCTGAAAAATTATACCGAGGGGTCGGTAATAAGTAGGCAAGAGGCCCAAGTGGCCCGGTAGGATTGGAGATGGTCTGGTAGGAATTTATGGGCCAAAGAACAGGAAACAAGCAATTTTGGTAGTTTTTTATGGGTGTTAGCCCACTATTCCTGGCTCTACCCGGGGCTCAGGGCCAATTTTCCCAAAACATTATACCAAGGGGTTCGTAATGAGCCAGTCAAGAAACCCAGCTATCCTTGTGGGGTTGGAGATGGCCTAGTAGGATTTTATGGGCCAAGAAACAGGAAACAGGCGATTTAGGCAGTTTTTCATGGGTGTTAGCCCACGGTCCTGGCACTGCCCGGGGCTTGGGGCCAAATTTTCCAAAAACTTATACTGAGGAGTCCTTAATGAGCAAGAAAAGAGGCCCAGGTGGCCCTGCGGGGTTGGAGATGGCCTGGTAGGATTTTATGGGCCTAGGAACAGGAAACAAGTGATTTTGGAAATTTTTTGTGGGTGTTAGCCCATGGTTTTTAGCGCTGCCCGGGGATCGGGGCCAACTTTCCTGAAAAATTATACTGAGGTATACATAACGAGACAGGAAAAAGGCCTAAGTGGCCCAGCAGGGTTGGATATGGCCTAGTAGGAATTTATGGCCCAAGGAACAGGAAATAGGGGATTTCAGTAGTTTTTCGTGGGTGTTAGCCCACGGTTCCTGGCGCTACCCGGGTTTCTGGTAAAACTTTACTGAAAACTTATACCGAGGGGTCCGTAAATAGCCATGCAAGAGGTCCAGGTGGCTCGGCGAGGTTGGAAATGTCCTGGTAAGAATTTATGGAGCAAGGAACAAGAAATAGGAAATTTGGGTAGTTTTTCGTGGGTTGTAGCCCATGGTTCAAGGTGCTCCCCAAGGCTCAAGGCCAAATTTCCTAAAAAAATTATACTGAGGGTTTTGTAACGAGCCAGGCAAGAGGCCCAGGTGCCCTCGCGGGGTTTGAGAAGGCCTGGTAGGATTTTATGGGCCAAGGAATAGGAAATAGGTGATTTGGGCAATTTTTCATGGGTGTTAGCCCACGGTTCCTGGCGCTACCCAGGGCTCGGGCCAACATTCCCTAAAAATTATAACAAGTGGTTCTTAACAAGCAAGGCAAGAGTCCCAGGTAGTCCAGCAGAGTTGGAGATGGCCTGGAAGGATTTTATGGGCCAAAGAACAAGAAACAGACAATTTTAACAATTTTTCGTGGGTGTTAGCCCACGGTTCCTGGCGCTGCCTAGGGATTGGGGCTAAATTTCTCAAACAATTATACTTAGGGATTCGTAACGAGCCATGTAAGAGACCCAGGTGTCCCAGCGGGGTTGGATATGGCCGAGTAGTAATTTATGGGCCAAGAAACAGGAAACAGATGATTTTTGTAGTTTTTTGTGGGTGTTAGCCCACGGTTCCTTGCGCTGCCATGGGCTCAAGGAAAAAATTCATGAAATATTATACCGAGGGATCCGTAACAATCCATTCAAGAGGCCCAGGTGTCCCAGTAGAGTCGTAGATGGACTGGTAGGATTTTATGGGCCAAGGAACAAGAAACAAATGATGTAGGAAATTTTTGTGAGTGTTAGCCCACGATTCATGGAATTGTCCAGGGATCGAGGCTAAATTTCTTGAAACATTATATCAAGGGGTTCATAACAAGCCAATAATACGTCCCAGCTGGCCCAGTGGGGTTTGAGACGGCCTGGTAGAAATTTATGGGCCAAGGAACAGGAAACAAGTGATTTTGGTAGTTTTTCGTGGGTGTTAGCCCACAGTAACTGGCGCTACCCGGGGCCTGAGAAAACATTCTTGAAAAATTATATTGAGAGGTTCGTAACAATCCAGGAAAGAGGCCTAGGTGGCTTGACGGGGTTGGAGATGGCAAGGTAGGAATTAATAGGCCAAAGAACAGGAAACAGGATGTTTGGAAAGTTTTTCGTCGGTGTTAGCCCACGATTTCTAGCGCTGCCCACGGCTCGTGGCCAATATTCTTGAAAATTTATATTGAGGGGTCCGTAATGAGCCAGGAAAGAGGCCCAGGTAGCCCAACGGGGTTATAGATGGCCTAGTAAGATTTTATGGACTAAGGAACAGGAAATAGATAATTTAGGTAGTTTTTCTAGGGTGTTAACCCACGGTTCCTGGCGCTGCATGGGGCTCAGAGCCAACCTTCCCAAATAATTATACTGAGGGGTCCTTAACAAGCAAGGCAAGAGGCTCAGGTGGCTCGACGGGGTCGTAGATGGCCTGGTCAGATTTTATGGGCCAAAGAACAGGAAACAGACGATTTTGGCAATTTTTCATGTGTTAGCCTACGGTTCCTGGTGCTGCCTGGGGCTCGGAGCCAAATTTCATGAAAGGTTTTACCAAGGGGTTTGTAACGAGCCAAGAAAGAGGTCCAGGTTGGCCAACTGGGTTGGAGATGGTCTGGTAGAATTTCATGGGCCAAGGAACAGGAAATGGACGATTTTGGCAACTTTTCGTGGGTGTTAGCCCACGGTTCCTGGCGGTGCACGGGGCAAAGTTTCCTGAAAAATTATACCAAGGGGTCTGTAATGAGTCAGGAAAGAAGCCCAGGTGTCCTGACAGGTTTGGAGATGACCTGGTAGGATTTTATGGGCCAAGGAACAAGAAAAAGGTGATTTTTGCAATTTTTAGTGGGTGTTAGCCCACGGTTTATGGCACTGCCCATGGTTCGAGGACAAATTTCTGAAAAACTTATACCGAGAGGTTTGTAACATGTTACGCAAGAGGCCTAGATGACCCGGAAGGGTTAGAGATGGCCTGGTAGGAATTTATAGGGCAAGGAATAGGAAACAGGCAATTTTGGTAGTTTTTTGTGGGTGTTAGCCCACGGTTCCTGGTACTTCTCGTGGCTCGAGGAAAACTTTCTTGAAAAATTATATTGAGGATTCCATAATGAGCCAGGCAAGAGTCCCAAGTGGCCTGACGGGGTTGGAGATGGCCTGGTAGGAATTTATGTGCCAAAGAACAGGAAATAAGATATTTGGGAAATTTTTCATGGGTGTTAGCCCACAGTTCCAGCACTGCTCAGGGCTCGGGGCCAACCTTCTCAAAACCTTATATCGAGGGGTCCGTAACAAGCTAAGAAAGTAGCCTAGGTGGCTTGGCAATGTTATAGATGGCCTAATGGCATTTTGAAGGCCAAGGAACAGGAAATAGATGATTTGATTAGTTTTTCGTGAGTGTTAGCCCACGGTTCTTGGTGCTGCCCGGGGCTAGTGGACAACTTCCCCAAAATATTATATCGAGGGGTCCTTAACAATCAAGAAAAGAGGCCCAGGTGGCCCGGTAGGGTTGGAGCAGGAAACAGGCAATTTTGACAATTTTTTGTGGGTGTTAGCCCACGGTTCCTGGCGCTGCCCGGGGCTCGGGGCTAAATTTCCCAAAATATTATTCTGAGGGGTTTGTGATGAGCCAAACAAGAGTCCCACGTGCCCGATGGGGTTAGTGATTTCACTATAGGATCTTATGGTCCAAGGAACAGGAAATAGATGATTTGGTCAGTTTTGGAGATGGACTTATAAGATTTTATGGGCCAAAGAACAAGAAACAGGCAATTTTGGCAATTTTTGTGGGTGTTAGCCCACGGTTTCTGGCACTGCCCGGGGCTCGGGGCTAAATTTCCAAAATAACTAGACCAAGAGGTTCGTAACGAGCCAAGTAAGAGGCCCAAGTTTCTCGGAGGGGTTGGAGATGACCTAGAAGGATTTTATTGGCCAAGGAATAGGAAACAGGCGATTTTGCCAGTTTTTTGTGGGTGTTAGCCCATGATTCCTAGTGTTTCCTGGGCTCGGGGCAAATATTCCTGAAATATTATACCGAGGAGTCCATAATGATCCATGAAAGAGGTTCAGGTGGTTCGACAAGGTTGGAGATGGCCCAGTAGGAATTTATGGGCCAATGAACAGGAAATAGGTGATTCGAGCAGTTTTTCGTGGATGTTAGCCCCACGATTCCAGGCGCTACCCACGGCTCGGGGCCTATTTTCTCAAAATATTTTACTAAGGTATCCGTAACAAGTCAGGCAAGATGCCCAGGTGACCCGGCGAGGTCTGAGATGGCATGGTAGGAATTTATGAGCCAAGGAACAGGAAGTAGGTAATTTTGGAAATTATTCGTGAGTGTTAGTCCACGGTTCATGGCGCTGCCCAGGGTTCGTGGCCAAATTTTCTGAAACGTTATACCGAGGGGTTCGTAACGAGCTAAGCAAGAGACTCAGCTGGCCCGATGGGGTTGGAGATGGCTTGGTAGGTATTTATGGGCCAATAAATTAGAAATAGGTAATTTAAGTTATTTTTCGTGGGTGTTATCCCACGGTTCCTGGCGCTGCCCGGGGCTCGGGGCAAACTTTCCTGAAAATTTATACCAAGGGGTCCGTAACGAGCTAGGAAAGAGGCTCAGGTGGCCCTACGAGATTGGATATAGCATAGTAGGGATTTATGGGCTAAAGAACAAGAATTAGGATATTTGGGCAGTTTTTCATGGGTGTTAGCCCACAGTTCCTGGCGCTGCCTAGGGCTGGGGGCCAACTTTCCCTAAAACTTATACCGAGGGGTCCGTAACGAGACAGGCAAAAGGCCCAGGTGGTCCGGTGGGATTGGAGATGGCCTGGTAGGATTTTATGGGCCAAAGAACAGGAAATAGACGATCTGAGCAGTTTTTCATTGGAGTTAGCCCACGGTTCTAGGAGTTGCTCGGGGCTCGCAGCCATATTTCCCAAAATATTAAACCGAGGGGTCCTTAAATGGCAATAAAAGAGGCCCAGATGGCCCGACGGGATTGGAGATGGCCTGGTAAGATTTTATGGGCCAAAGAGCAGGAAACAAACAGTTTTGGCAATTTTTCGTGGGTGTTAGCCCACGGTTCCGGGCTTTGCCCGGGGCTCATAGCCAAATTTCCTAAAAAATTATACCGAGGGGTTTTTATAGAGCCAAGAAAGAGGCCCAGGTTGCTCGACGGTATTAGAGATGGCCTGGTAGGATTTTATAGGCCAAGGAACAGGAAACAAGTGGTTTTGGTATTTCTTAATGGGTAATAGCCCACGTTTCCTAGCGTTTCCCGGGGCTCGGGGAAAAAATTCCTAAAAATTATACCGAGAGATCCGTAACGAGCTAGGCAAGAGGCTCAGGTGGCCCGGCGGGGTGGGCGATGGCTTGGTAGGAATTTATGGGCCAAGGAACAGAAACAGGTGATTTTGGTAGTTTTTTGTGCGTGTTAGCCCACTATTCCAGGCGTTGCCCAGGGCTCGGGGCCAACTTTCCCAAAAAATTATATTGAGGGATCCATAACAAGCCAGGAAAGAGACTTAGCTAGCCTGGTGGGGTTGGGGATGGCCTGGTAGGATTTTATGGGCCAAGGAACAGGAAACAGATGATTTGGGCAGTTTTTTGTGGGGGTTAGCCCACGGTTCCTGGCGCTGCCCGGGGCTCGGGGCTAACTTTTCAAAACAATTATAGTGAGGTGTCCTTAATGATCAAGGAAAGAGGCTCAGGTGTCCCGGCGAGGTTAGAGATGGCCTGGTAGGATTTTATGGGCCAAGAAACAAAAAACAAGTGATTTTGGTAATTTTTTGTAGGTGTTAGCCCACAGCTCCTGGCACTACCCGGGGCTTAGGGCCAAATTTTTGGAAATATTATAGCGACGGGTTACTGATAAGCCAAGTAGGAGGCCCAGCTGGCCCGGTAGGTTAGATATGGCATGATACGATTTTATGGGCCAAGGAACAGGAAACAGATGATTTGGGTAATTTTTTGTGGGTGTTAGCCCACGGTTCTTGGCGCTGCCCGAGGCTCGGGGCAAACATTCCCAAAACATTATATTGAGAGGTATATAACAATCCAAGAAAGAGTCTCAGGTGACCCTATGGGTTTGGATATGGCTTGGTAGGAATTTATGGGAAAAAGAACAGGAAATAGGCGATTTCAGTATTTTTCGTGGGTGTTAGCAACCGATTCGTGGCGCTGCCCGGGTCTCGGGGAAAACTTTTCTGAAAAATTATTCTTAGGGGTCCGTAATGAGCCATGCAAGAGATCTAGGTGGCTCCACGGGGTTGTAAATGGCCTGGTAGAAATTTATGGGCCAAGGAACAGGAAACAGGTGATTTTGTTATTTTTTATGATGCTAGTCCATGGTTCCTGGCACTGCCCAGGGCTCGAGGCCAACTTTTCCAAAATATTATATCAAAGGGTCCTTAACAATCAAAACAAGATGCCTAGGTGGGTCGGCGAGGTTGGAAATGGCCTGATAGGATTTTATGGGCCAAAGAACAGGAAACAGGTGATTTTAACAATATTTCGTGGGTGTTTGCCCACAGTTCCTGGCAGCCGAGCCAAATTTCCCAAAAACTTATACCAAGGGGTTCGTAATGAGCCAAGTAAGAGGCCCAAGTATCTCAGCGGGGTCGGAGATGGACCGGTAGGATTTTATGGGCCAAGTAACAAAAAACAGGTGATTTTGGCAATTTTTCGTGGGTGTTAGCCCACGGTTCCTGGCACTACTCGAGTCTCAGGGTAAATATTCCTGAAAAAATTATACTGAGGGGTTCATAAAGAGTCAGGCAAGAGGCCCAGGTGTCTTGGGCAGGTTGGAGACTGCCTGGTAGGAATTTATGGTCCAAGGAACAGGAAAAAGGCGATTTGGACAATTTTTCGTGGGTGTTAGCCCACGCTTCCTGGCACTGCCCAGGGCTTAGGGAAAACTTTCCCAAAAAATTTTACCGAGGCATCCGTAACACACCAGGAAAGAAGCCCAGATGACCCGACGGGGTTGGATATATCCTGGTAGGAATTTATGGGCTAAGAAATG
>JBCEWC010000088.1:0-85258 GCA_038996855.1 Solanum aculeatissimum | reverse complement strand
CTCCCCCCAAATCTACATAAGTGTATATGAGAAATAAAAATTGCATATATACAAATACTTTTGCTATGTGCATGTGTAAAATTCGAAAAAAAGAATCAGACTATGATCTTATATATACAGTCTTATCTTACATTTCTGCGATTCAACTCCGTAAAATGAAGAATGAGTAATTATATAATGAAGATATATTTTGACCAATGGAAACAACTTGGGATTCAAACGAAATTCAAGACGAAAACGACTAATCATTTGCAAAATTTCAAAATTGATGCCACAAGCTTTAATCAATCATCATCATCATTTTTTTAAATTTTTTTTTAAATTTTAAAAAAAAATATAATTTGTCTCATAGGGTCTTTTTACCTACTAAACTATAACCCCTATAGCTTGTTACATCATTATCAAATATAAAAACAAGTTTTCATACTGTATACATGCTGCATATACATATATATTATTGTCGTATACACTTTGTGTTTTATTGCTGAAGTTTCATCTAATAGATTGTCCTTTTTGATACTGACATAGTTTGAGTTTCATTACAAGAATGTCTTAGCAATTTTCACTTTTATATATATTCAGATAGACAAATTAAAACATGCTCCATAAATATATTATTAGGGTTTAAGTAATACATACACACCATTAGTTAAGAGAAAAAGAATCGGAAATAATGTCTCTACCCCCACAAAAGTAGAGTGAGGTCATCCTACCAGGGACGGAGCTACCCTTTTTGTTAGGGGGTTCTTCGATAGAAAATTATTCTATTTATATATGGTTAAAATAATTTTTTATATTTATATAGTATATGTCAAACTCCCTTCAACTAGTTCATGCATGTATCTACTTTTTCAAATTTTGAAACCCCTTAATAATAATTCTGATTCTGCCGCTGTATCCTACCCTCCTCAGATTTCACTTGTCGGATCACACTTAGTGTGTTGTAAATGTTTTTTAAAAATATAAAGATAATTCTCTATTACGTGGGTTTGATGACTTACAATCTAATTATATAGAAGATTTTTATTGTTTCATGGGGAGATTGAGGTTGCTTCACCTTGAATAATAAAATATTGAATGACAATAACTTAAATCACCAAATAAATGCTATAGAATTTTTGTTATATTTATTCTATGTGTATTTTAATTGTAATGTTCAAGTTTATTGATATGAATTTGTTTACTGAAATTTGATTTGCATTAAATGTGTTATTTAGTGAAATTATCTATTCATATTATTTTGAAGGCTTGATGTAAACCAAAATTTTATATTTATTATTATTATAATAATAATAATTTTGTAAGAATACAAATCAAATTATGTAAAATTTGATCTCATATCATGACATATCAAACCCACACAAATTCAATTTTTAAAATATTGAGATTTTATCGTTGAAGGTTCTAAACCATCACAAAATTGATACTAAAAACCTTCACAATTTAGAAAGTCAGTTCGTGGAGGGTATCGTAGAGGTTTATCAAAACCGCCATAACTACGCTCTTGGCTAGGATAATTGTAGCGTTTTTAAAAGTCGTTGCAATTCAATTTTATGAGTTTCATGTTTAATTATTTTCAAATATATAATTTCTTTTGAAGTTTGAACCAGGTGAAGCTATCATCATTTTGATGGATCCACGAAAGGTGAATTTGGACTTTGTGACCAGTTCTCATCAGTTGGCCCATTTTACTTGTGCTCAAAAATAAGCCCACAAGGCCCTTTCTCCAAAATGGGCTGTGTTTGTGTTGCTGGGCTATTTTATTGTATATTTGTATGTCAATATATAACGAGGAATTTTCGCATATAACCACTCAAAAATATCTTAATTATGCTTCATAATTATAATTTGGGTAATTATATTTGATAACTATAGTTATAGCAGTGTTTGTATAATTTGCACAACATTTGTATACGTTTGTATAATTCACAATTTTTGTATAGCGTTTGCATATTTTGCTATACAATTCGGGCAAAGCGTTTGTATAATTCGCTATACAATTCACAGTGTTTGTATATTTTGCTATACAATTTGATTCGCCCACAACGTTTGTATAAATCAGGCGAATTATACAAACTCAAACTGTAATTACAGTTAGATGTTTGCCGCGAGCCGTAATTAATTCAAACTATTGCTATGTTAGCTAATTAACTAGTATATGTTTGTTTATCCAAGTAATTTTTTCATATATTATTAATGAATATTGCACACCACTGAGGTGAACCAGATAGAATTAAGGAGGTTTAAATTAAATTTTGATCTATATATACAATATAATTTTTCGACGAAGACACCCTCAGCCAAGGATAGTTCCGCCCTTGATCTTAAGTATAGTCAAATTCGATATAAATGCCAAACACTAATTAAAAAAAAAATCCATTAAAAAGAAAAGAGAAAAAAAAACCCGCTATTAACCACCCCTATCCGTTAAAATTCATCAAACACTTTTTGCTTGGACAGTGAACACATCCTTTTGAGTTTCCCCTTATCAACAATGGCGTCTCTGCTCTCCATCTCCTCTGCAGCGCCTACAAGAACAAAATCAATTGTTGCCCACTTTTCTTCATCATTCAAGGTACAATTCTCCTCTTTCTTTTTCCAATTTTCATCAAATTATACATTTCTCATGAACCCCATCAATTTTTTTTCAGGGTAATGTAAGAAATTTGAGGTCAAGTTCGAATCTTTTTCCTTTAATAAAGGTCTGTAACCAGAAATCTAAGCCAAGAACAAGAACCCCATTTGTTATTTTGAACCAAAGTTCAAGTTTTGGTGCTTCTTCAGCTGATTCTGCAACTGGGAGTGTTAGGTTTCGGCTTAATAACTTGGGTCCTCAACCTGGGGCTACCAAGAATAGGAAGAGGAAGGGTAGAGGGCATTCAGCTGGACAAGGGGGTAGTTGTGGTTTTGGGATGAGAGGTCAAAAATCAAGGTCTGGACCTGGAGTTAGAAAGGGGTTTGAAGGGGGTCAAATGCCCCTCTATAGGAGACTTCCCAAGTTGAGAGGAATTGCTGGAGGTAATTTGTTTACAATGCTGGCATAGCAGTTTTTGTCCTTCGATTTCTGTCATACTATAATCGTATTGTTGTATTGCAGTTTCTATTTTGTTACATATGTTGTTTTGTTAGTATCATTGATTCTTGTACTTCCGCTACTTCTTTTTCTGGACTGCTTTGTATGGTTTTTCTTGAGCTGAGGGTGTATCGAAAACAACCTAAGGTCTGCCTACACTCTGTCATTCCCGAACTTCACTTGTGTAACTATACTGAGTATGTTGTTGTTGTTGTTTCAACATAACTATGTAATGGCTTAATACATTGATATACCCCTTAAACTTGTCAATATATTTCATTTAGACACTTGAACTATGACCCTTTTAAATTGAGCATCTTGACACATGATGATGAAGTGTTCTTATTGGTCATTTCCGACTCAAATTTTGAAAATGCTTCTTCACGTGTTTCAAGCACCTATTATGTAATAAGTTTACCACATAAACTCAGTCACCTTACACATCATCCTCAACTAGAACAAGTGGTTAACTTATCTACGTAATGGATGCTTGAGAACACAAGCAAAAGCTTTTCAAAAATTTAAGTTAGAAGTGTCTAATAGAAACATTTTATTATGTATTCAAGTGCTCAATTGGAACATGTCAAAGTTCGAGTGTCTAAATGAAATACAGTGACAAATTTAAGGGGTTTTCTGCCTAATGTACTCAGTTTGTTTGGATGCAATTTCTCCATGTTTGTTGTTCATTTTTGTATCCTTCTGCAGCGTTATGGTTTAGCATTGAATGAGATAAACCTTTCTTTGCCTAAAATTTTCTCTCGTTGCTATGCCTGACAAAATAAGTCCCATTTCTACTTAGCATTGGGTTTGGAATTAAAACTGAGTTGGTGCACTGCATTATGTTTACACGTGGAACGACTTAACCACACAATCCTTTTAGGATAAGCTTTATAGCTCCAACCTAGTAAAAAGGCTCGATTCCCTTTGTATAGGTTGGGTTGATGAATCCTATTTCTTCATAGGAGATGGAACTAAGTAATTTTGTCAATATATCACGTTGTTGATATTACTAAGCATAGTCATAGTTGTATTTTCATTCCGGCATAACTTGTGTCATATTATGTTATGTTGAGCCTTAATAGGCATGCCTGGAGTAGCGTGACTAAAAAGAAGTTTCTGTTTTTCTTTTCCTACATGTTAAACCTTGAAATGTCTAATGTGTCATAACTTTGACTATTTTAGGCAATTTTAACTTAATAACTGAAGTAATTAATATTGCTCTTTGTAAATCCTACTACTAGTGTTTAAAGAGTTAGTGTAGAGGGATGAATTACCTTGTCGTTTACTATCCTACAGGTACCATGCCTACTAGATAGATTTGCATTAGTTTCTAAAGGCACAAACTTGTTTATGTAATCTAAGCAGATAGAGCTCTCTCTCTCTGTAAGATGAAGTTAATTTTTTCTGCGAAAAGGTATAGTTACTGAAAAAGAATACCAGTTTTTTTTAATACGTTGCTGGGTTTGCCAATTGCATGGTCACTTGTGCCCTTGATTTTCACGAGCTTTATCATATCATTGTAATAAATTCAGTATTAGGCGTATCTTGTAAAGCTCAGACATATCGAGTGCACGACAAGTAGTAAAACACTTCCCACCTTTCTGATTATCCATGCTCTTATACCACATGCTGGCTCTCTCTCGTGGTACTTTTGTTTAAAAAGTAAGGTAAGGTATTTGATCAACCAACTCTACGCCTTCACTAATAGTAAATAGCAACTTTTTTTTTGAATAACTGTGGTGCTCGAGCCAGCTTGCATGCACCTCAACTAATTCTACGGGATACCCGCTAGCAACAAATACCAAATAACTCTGGCTCAGAGCTAGAACAATTGGGAAGAAATCACCTAGTGGTTCGTCTTTGATGGGATTTGAACCCAAGACCTCGTGGTGCTCAACCCACTTCATCGACCTCCTAGGACACACCTTTGGGTGCGTTAAGTAGTACCTTTCTCTTCAAAAGAACCTTTTGGATTGTGGTGGGTGGGGGGGCTAAGGGGGTCTCATGTGGCTCCACATGATTGATTGCATGTTAAGTTTGCTTGAGTCATGGTTCTAGAGCTGGAACATTTACTTTCCTTATAAGTTAGTTTCTCATCAGTCATTGCAATCACTTTTTTCCTGAAAAATGTAAACTGTTACTTGTCATTTGCTGTAACGGTGGATTCAGTGTGAGACTTCTAGTACTGACAAGCTCTGTAGATTTGTCGAATGAGCTAGGTGCTGCATAGTTTCGGTTGCTTGTTGCTTTTTATCTTTTCTAGGCATGGAATCCCCTTGGTGACCTTTAAACTACTTTTGTGCAGCTTTGATGTTATAAAAAAAGATTTGGATAGAAGTATGAACTTAAAAGCTTTTCAACATATCCGATGAAAAGAAAAAAGTTACTTTCTCTACTGTTGCTGGTGCTACAATGTCAAGGAATTGTTCCCTGTTTTACATTTCAGTTTATCATGCTAATATATGCATGTACATAAACATATTCAGTTCATTAATGAAAGCATATTAGTTTACCTCGTGTAGAGTGTCAGATAAATGTACAGTGTTGTATTGTTATATATTCATATGTTATGCCGCCAATATCCAGCTAATGTGAGCATCTTAATATTGTAAAGGCATGCACGCTGGACTTCCCAAATATTTACCTGTGAATTTGAAGGATATAGAAGAGGCGGGATTTCAAGAAGGGGAAGAGGTGTCACTTGAGTCCCTCAAGCAGAAGGGTTTAATA
This sequence comes from Solanum aculeatissimum, assembly GCA_038996855.1. Lineage (NCBI taxonomy): Eukaryota > Viridiplantae > Streptophyta > Magnoliopsida > Solanales > Solanaceae > Solanum > Solanum aculeatissimum. The sequence goes on along the minus strand of JBCEWC010000088.1, from coordinate 79,455 downwards.
AATCCTTCAGGGAGAGAAAGGAGACTTCCACTAAAGGTACAATTACATTTATTTTGTTGCTTGTTGGTTCCAATCGTCGTCATTTAATCAGTGAACAGTTATTTTCTTATCCCGTCACTTGATCAACAAGTCAATTAATCTGGAAAGCTGGAATTACATGGGACATGATGACCATTTGCACTTGATGAAGCTGCATTTTCCCCGAAAAAAAAGGAGGAAGGAGGAAAAAACGAAGCTGCTATTCTGACATGAGTTCATGGCTAATATCTTAACACATAATTGATTGATTAAGTTAATTGTGATACGACACTTAATGCTTGACATGGTGCTTGAGGATGTTATAGTCAGCCTGTGAAACTGACTCTGTGCATTCTTCTTTGGTTGTGTCTTCACTCTTCACCTTAGTGCTATTAACTAAAAGTAGGAAAAGGAATATTGTCTTCACATCAATAAGCCAAAGTGTCTTCAACTTACCATTGTTCTGTTCCTCTCACTTAGTTGGGCACATCAAGGTTGTTAAACATGGTACATACTCTTTTTTATAAGTACGTAGTTAACTAAACGATAAACAATATGTTCATTTATATAGGTCATATGTAGCATGAATTCAAGAACTATCTGCCTGCTGCTGTCACTTTTTACATATGCCATGAACAATTTGCTCTTTAAGTGTATAAAAAATATAACACCTTTTCAAATGGAAAACAAAAGAAGAAATTATTCCATTCATTTCGATACGACACTGTTAAAAAGGAAGAAATCATTACAATGTGTAGTAGCATATTCCTAGAGTTATGGGTTAATATAAATAGATAAAGGTGTAGTGCTTTCTTTATGGAAAATAACTATAAAAGAACAAAGAATATAAGTTAGAAGTCGTGCACTCTTGATGTGATTCTATGCACAAATTCTTTTATAGTTTTCCCAAACCATAGTATCCGTTGAACAATTTGGTATAGTTGAGATTCCTCTCGTTGGTTCTCCATACCTAGATAATGTCTTCCCCAGTTGGTTCGCCTAGCTGTAGAGAAAATGAGGTATTGGTGCTTTCCGTAATAGTCTATTTCTTTACTTGACCAAGAATAAGCTCTTAGACTTAGTCATATGTTTCTTTTTTCCTTTTTATTGACAAATAAAGCCATACAATTCCTCACATAGGAGACAATTACCAAACCACCCCGTTGCCCGAATTTTGGAAGATAGTAGTGTATACTTTCTTTGACTGCCACCGTGCCACAGTAGGTTGTTGTGTTTGCTGAATTGGCTTTTCTTGTCAAATGAAATCCATTTCTTGTTTTGTTTATATTAACTTTGGTATCCGTACCAGTTTTGTGCACCTCAACTAGTTGCACGGGATACCTGCTCTTGACATATAGGAAGAAATCACCTTGTGTTTAGAAAGCATTGATGTGCAAGTAATAAACCATTAAGGTAGAAATGGCTTATGGTTTAAGTTGTAGCTCATATTCAATTATATAACATTGGTCGAAACTACTAAGGTGACGAGTATGTTCTTCCTCTCAGGATAGTTTGCGTTTGGACATCTAACTAATCATCATTGACAAGTTTCTCGTTGCCTGCCAGCTAAATTAGTCAATTTAGTTTCCAAGTACTAACTCATCGATGTGTACTTCGTTCTGCCTCCTGATTATATGCTGTGGAGAGCATGATTGTAGAAATTGTCTGGACATATCATCCAAGGCATTGAAAGCAAACTCTTTCGAGTTCATGCAGCTTCTTTATGCAGGAATTTGGTTTAACGTCCAAGTAACCAACCATTCATAAATCCGAAAGTCCTCTTATCAAGTTCATATGATGATTCGTAGGCTGTATAACGTAGTTTGTTCTATCGTCTATCTGTACTAACTTCTGTAATATCTCCGTTTCCAGATCTTAGGCGATGGTGAGCTAAGTTTGAAGCTCAACTTTAAGGCCCGCGCCTTTTCATCGTCAGCAAAGGAGAAACTAGAGGCTGCTGGTTGTTCATTGACTGTTCTACCAGGAAGAAAGAAATGGGTAAAACCATCAGTTGCCAAGAACCTTGCTAGAGCTGAGGAATATTTTGCAAAGAAAAAAGCAGCTGCATCTGACTCAGCTGACCCCTCTTCTGCTTAAGTCAAAAACTTATGTTAGCCACACAATTTTTTTTTGTTTGATGTTCACTCTAAGAAAGGGATGTAAAGCAGCATTCAAAAAGTTTTTGATTCTTTTCTCTTTAAGACTTCTTTCTTTTTATCTTATTCAAGCATGGAAAAAGTTGATCTCGTGGTCAATGAAGTCGTCCACCTAAAAGAAAAAAGAAATAGGCTGTCAAAATTAATTAATTCCTCATATCTGGTTATGGTTTGGGGATAGAGTTACATATGCTTGTACTGGTGGGAGGTAACATGTACCGATGAAACAATGGCGATGTATCTTGAATATCACATGCCAACTTAACTCTCTATAATTTCAGTAGTTATGGTTTTGGGAGGCTGATAGTTTGTTAGTAGACTTTATCTTTACCTTGTGATAGTAGGGAGATAATTTTTATAAATTCTCGACTAGAGACTAAATAAAAAGAAGCAATAACAATAATAAAATAATAAGATAAACAAAGCAAAGCAATCGAATAGTACTAGAAATATAAACAAACGTAAAAAAGTCAACTTGTGATTCCATTTTTCTAGATAGAAGTGACAAATCCTAGTCTTGACAAGTCAAACATCTTACTTTTCATCCCAAAAGATTTCTTCGAGAAAGTTATAGTTTCATCGTTAGATTTCGATATTCAATCAAAAATACTAGTTAATTTCTTTCCACTTATTTATATCTTGACAAGCATAACTACATAATACCATACTAGTGAAAGATAGCAGACTAGCAAATGTCTGATTATACAGTCGAGATACATTCAAATTGGCCTCGATATCATCATAAAAGAATAATAATTATTTGTTACATTCAATGTAGGCATGGTCCAGATGATAGGTATTGGTGAAAATGCAACTTTTCAAACTTTGAGAATATATAAATAATTTATTTTTACAGTATTTTAAAAAAATAAAAATAAAAGTATTCTTCTGACTGTTGCTATCACAACTTAAGTTTTCACATTGTTTTAAATATATTATCTTTGGTTAGATGCAATGCACATGCCTTAATTTTTAGAATTGACTTTAATTACCAATTGACAGAACTCCTCTAATTTGGAAAATAATTGTTCTTAATTGAGAAATGACAAATAAATTATCTTTTTTTTTTAATCTTTCTATAATCAATAGGTTTTCTTTTATTGAGATCACAAATACCATTTGAAAAACTATTGATACATAATTTACTATTACCTTCGTCCTAATTTATGTCACATCATTTCATCGAGCATGAATACTGAATTTAAAAAATAAAAAAATTGTTATATTTATCAAATTATTTTTATTAAAGTCACTTTAATACTTACTTTTAGGAGTGTTTGGATCGTCTTTTTTTAAGTGATTTTTAAGTTAAAAGTCATAAGTTGGGGACCTCTGCTTTTGTTTTTTGTTTTTTTTTTGTACTTTTTCAGGTTTAAAAAAGTTTTTTTTGTATGTTATTCAAACACTTTCAAAACTTAAAAAGTGCTTAAAAGGCAAAATTAAAAAAAATCATTTCAAACACCCACTTAGTTAACTTTTCTTCACAATAAAGTATTAAGCGAGAATTAATAAGGATAAAATGGAAATTGGTGTTATTAAATAGGTGCCAAATAAGGTAAGATAATATTTCTTTGCAACAAACTATTATATATATATCACATAAATTAATAATTTCTTACGAGATGTAACACTGATTCTAATGATATATCTTAAGGTGTTAATGATCTGAAAAAGACTAAGATTTTATCGATGAGTAGTAAAGAATGGCTTTTATTAGAGGGATTTTTGCATGACCCTTAAGAGCTAAATTGTTTTTAAAGCAACAAGATTACATTACATCATGTCATTTAAAATTTGATTACCCTCAAGGGTAAAGATAATGTCTTTTAGTTACAATTATTGTGTTGTTCTCTTTGCCCTACATTACAAGAAAGTTTGTTAGGACATTATAGGCATGCCCACCAAAGATTTTTAAGGGACACAATTTTGTAGTGGCCAAACATTTGATAGCCTCGTCTAACTTATTATTTAATGGAAATCTCTTATTAAATATAGGAATTGAAAATTGCAAAATGTTAAAGTAGACTTTTTTTTAACCCTACAAGTATGGAGGAAATGGAGCCAAACTTATTGTTTACATTGTTAGGGAAATTAAGCATGACATAAAGGCAATAGCATGTGATCATTACTATGATATGTCTTTTCCTTCACCTAATAAAACCATCAAAGGACCAAGCAAAAAAAAAAAGTCTCCTTTTATTATCAAATTCACTTTATTTAATCATTGGAATTTTCTTCTTGTCGTGAGAGTCTTTTTTTTTTAAAAAAAACATAAAAATAATTATGATATTCAGATGTTGGAGTAACTGGTAAAGTTGTTGTCATGTGACCAGGAAATCACAGGTTCAAGCCTTGGAAATAGCCTCTGGCAAAAATGTAAGGTAAGACGTCATACAATAGACCCCCTTGTGGTTGGGCCCTTCCCAGGTCTCTACGCATAGCGGGAGCTTTAGTGTACCGAGCTTTTGGGCACCTCAACTAATGTCATGGAGTATTTGTCATCTCTTATCAACAGAGATATCATGTAATTATGTTCATCAAAACTTGAACAGATAGAATAAATTACCTAATAATTTTGTTTATGCTGAAATTTAAACATAAAATATCACAATTCTCATCATACTTCGTTGACTATTAGGTCATACTTTTTAGACTTTTCTTAATTTCTTTTGATTTTATAAGATGGTGTTTGAATATATAGGCAAAAATATTAATATTATAATTTAAGTTAGATGTTATATTTTTTGGTAGTGAATGATAATTGTTTAAATGTTTAGCTAAGTAGCTAATAGAAAAATTGTTACATCCAAGCTAAGCTCAAAATTGAATAGATAAATAAATTTATTTAAATTCTTAAGAAGTGTGAAATCCTATAAATTATTATTATCAATAGAATGATGTCATGAATCATTTTTTTATTGACAAGAAAATTCGCAATTGCTATTCTTTGTTTGTACACAAGATAACTTCCACTCTAATATGAAATAGTCTACATATCACACAAGAAAAGTATAATAACATTAGGCAAATCTCGTGCAATAAACTCAATCGGAAAAACCTGTATAGGATTTCAAATATGATATCCCCATTTAGATCACCTGCTCAACGAACTCGACCATTTTGATATTTTCTCATATTTTGTCAAAGACATTGTCTTCTTTAGTCAAGCTTAAGTTTAGACTAAACTTAGAATTTTATTTAATGATAATTTTGTTTGGGTTAAGTGACATAGTAGGACAAAATTTTATTGTGTTTCTTCTTCTTTCTTTTTCTTTTTGGTTGGTGTTAAGTATGACATGGTTTATCATTGAAATCTTCAATGATAATGACTTAACATTTAAAACTAAAACATGAAAACAAATCACTAAATTAAAACTTAAACCTCTTGGCAATTTCTTTCTACTTTAAATTAAATTGATTGTTCCAAAACAAATCGTCCGAGGGAAATCTTAGTAGATCAGTTGGTTGACTATCTGAACTCCCACCTTATTGATGAGAGTGTTATCTCTTTGTATTCAAACGTTACCAGAAATAATAAAATAAGTAAATTAAACAAAATTATTAGAAACAATCTGAATCCACAGAATTCACTGTGAGTCCTTAAGGAATTTAATCCCCTCACTGTACCTGAGGCTATGGATTATTTTCTCCCATGATAAAACAGATTAACAATCACAGAGTAGCGGTACCTCAAACTCTTGTGATTTTCAACGAACTCAAAGAACCAACAATGACTTCACACAAACTCGAATGATAATGACTTAATATTTTTGTGATATAGTTTTTCAAATGTAATTTTTCTTTATTTGAAACAACTTAACTTTAGAATTTTTATTTGATTACTAATAAAATGATTTATAATCATGCAAACATGTATAAGACGACCAACAAGAATTATATCGGAGTAATAAGTACTACTCCTATATTTTTAATAGAGATATCAGATTCAAGTTCAACGTATGAATCGAAGACTTTTTTTTAAATAACTTTTTCTTTATTTAAAAAAATTTAATTTTAAATTTGTATTTTATTATTAATGAATTTGAATATAGTCACCCAAATATATCAGCCACAAAAACATATTATAATAGAATAATAAATATTATTTCTTCATTTTAAAAAAATGGATTTAAACTTTAAATATAAATCAAAATCCTCTCTGTTAAAGATAAATTTATATTTAATGTGAAATTTTTCAACACAAATATCAAGCGGATCCTACGGACCACTCACACTTCACAAGCACCAAAAACATAAGTGCTGGAAAGTGCAAATGATGACTAGGTATTTTATCTCTTCTTTGTCATCCGTTTTATAGGGTGTTTGAATTGACTTTTTAAAAATAATTTATAAACTAAAAATTATTTTTTTTCTGCAGTTAATACTATTAAATGACATTTTACTGAAAAAACATTGTTGTAGATTATTCAATCACTTATTAAATCAGAATAAAATTAATTAAATTTATTTCATTTCACTCCTACAATTAATATGACCTTTGTAAGTTTGAACAAATTTTGAAGATGCATTTTTTTTTCAAAAGACTAATTAATATGAACAAAGGGCAAGATAGTAAAGTTGATTGATTCTATTAATGATTTCTTAATCACCAAAAATATTCACTTAATATGGGACAGATAGTAAAAATCATAAGTTGGGAACATTCATTGTTTAAGATTTAACTTTGTTTCGTGACTTTTCAAATACTTTTAAAATTTTAAAAAAATAATTTAAAAGCCAAAAATTATTTAAAATAAATCAATCCAAACATCTGCTTAAGTAATTTTTTCCAATGATAAAAGGCAACAAAACATGTTCTTTAAGCTTTTTGGAGGGCTCCCCACAAATCTCATTTTGATTTCCTTCAAAATTACTTCATTGTAGGGTCTCATTATTTATAATCAAGTTTTTTTTGGTTTTCTATTTGGGGGTGACGCTCCCAACATGATTTTTTTCATTTCGAGGACTCGAACCCGAGATCTCTGATTATGGATGAAGCAGTCCCACCATTGCATCACAATCCATGTTGATAATCAAAGGTATTAATTTCTACATAATTAGACCAAGTTATTTTTATCTTTTAACTTTATGTGGATACTTTTTATTTAATTATTTGATATCATATTGGTTTGTTCAAAAATGGATAATATCATAGCATATCAAAAAGCATTTACGATTTGGTTTAGCTCAACAGTTGGTATTAAAATCAATAATTTGATAAGACAAGTATGAAAATTATACAGATGATTGTATGTGATTTATGAGGCGGTTTACTATTTATACGTGTATGTAGGTTTGAAGACGCATACAGAAAAATAATAATAATAAACTTTGGTGATCATAAATATGCGAGTTGATATAAATGACATTAACTAAGAATAAAGTCATTATATTAGATTTTTTAAAATTATTATTTACTTTGTTTATTTATTTATTTTAAATCAGACTACTCCTGATATTATTAAAGAGTGCCAAATTGGACTTTGCAAATTTTAAATTCATATTTTGGTCAAATTTAAAGTTATAATTGAGTTTTAAATTGTTTTTGGGTGTTTGTGCACTTTCTGCTAATTTCAAATTTAATATGAATGTTTGACTAATATATATAATAATCTAAATATAAAACGTGGCTTCACGTACTACAATTAATGATCCAAACTTGATTATCTTTTTTTAATTATGTCTAGATCTTGTTGATTATCCCGCATCGATACGATTAGACTCATCACAATTTTTATATATTAAATATTGAGTTTTCATCTTATATTGTTCACGCTTTAAATATTTCGTCCTAAATGCTTGGTCCCAAACATATTAGATCTCTGCTGCAATTTAATTAGACATAATAAACGTAGGTTTATATTATTATTATAAATAATTGTACGTTCTAAGAATTGAATAAACATAATGTAGACAAAATAATTAGTTGAATAATCTGCCAACTAGCCTCACAGTTTAGCAACTTTTAATTAATATTCATAATTTTCAAGAGCCAAATTTATTTGAATATTTGTTTTTCAAGTACAAAGACAGTTGTAAACAGCACAACATAAAAAGTTAAATGTTCAATAAAATTTAATCAACTTGTAGCATAATAATTTCCTTTATTGTCCCATTAAAAAAGGAAACAGTAAGTGTCTTATTTTTTCAATTAATCGGCATAAAAAAAATTAAAACGACAGTTAAAATAATTTTTGTATTAATTATATTCAAAGGTTAATTTGATAAAATTATTAATACCATTTACTATTTCTCACTCCGAGAAATGCATTGTTAGAACTAGGTTGGAACGACAAGCAGCTCTAGATTCAGGGGCTCTTGCTATAGCTGAACGCGAGGGAAGAGTCGTTTATACCAATACTGACAAGATTTTGTTAGCAGGTAATGAAGATATTCTAAGCATTTCATTAGTTATATATCAACGTTCCAATAAAAATACTTGTATGCATAAAAAACTTCGAGTTCCTCGGGGTAAATGCATTAAAAAGGGACAATTTTTAGCAGATGGTGCTGCTACGGTTGGTGACGAACTTGCTTTGGGGAAAAACGTATTAGTAGCTTATATGTCGTGGGAGTGTTACAATTCTGAAGATGCAGTACTTATTAGCGAGCATTTGGTATATGAAGATATTTATACTTCTTTCCACATGCGAAAATATGAAATTGATGCTCATATGACAAGCCAAGGCCCTGAAAAAGTAACTAATAAAATATCGCATTTAGAAGCCTATTTACTCCGCAATTTAGACAAAAATGAAATTGTGATGTTGAGTGTCAAGTCAATAAGGGTCAAGTAAAGATGTACAGAGGAAGTAATAATCTAATCATGAAAGATGAGTCAATATATATTTGTTTTTACTTGCTCCAAAATAATAATTTAATATTTATAATTATTTAATAAGAATTTAATGCATCGAAAGCTATTAAATTCATATGAACTTACCCCTATTGTCTTGACACAGGGATTAACAAGTCGTAAATGATAGGGATAATTTTACCAAATCACCCTTTGAATATAATTAATATAATGTATTGAAAAATGTAATAAAAAATAACTATAATTAATTACAAGGATAAATTAAAAACTAAGTATAAAATTATCTCTTAATTTCATAAATTAAACAAATATTATTAAATATCCTAAAATATTATAGGAATCAAATAAAGACAAACGGAGGGAATACTGTATCACTCAAAATATGCACAAAATTTATGTTACCAAGATTGAATAAAAAAAAATGGAGACTTTGGTGGTGATCCTTCAATAGTTTTCTGTGCCAAGAATTTGGTTTTCTCAAAATGATTTAAAATATTTTTAAAAAAAAATAAATCTTTCGATCGACGAAAAGCCAAAGCTAATTTATAATTTATATATGTATATTTTAATAATTTATATTATTTAATTATGTATTTAGTGTGTGTTTGGTACGGAGAAAAATGATTTTAATGAAAAATAAGTAAGAAATACTTCCTCTTTTTGCTCTAAAATAATTACTTATCACATTTTTATCCTTTGTGAATTAGTTTAACTAATTTAATTAAACATTAAACCAATTAAACATTAAACCAAGTTAAATTAAGGAAAATGCCATTGATTTTTATACGAAAGACTACTATTGCTACTTATAATTAAATGTGATTTCGGAGAACAAACTTGAATAAAAATTATATAGTTTATAACGATATAAACTTTATACAATAAACTAAAATTGAAATTTAATTGAAAGTTATAAATGATACGTGTTATTAAAAGCTTGGGATAATTTTTAAGTTTTTAAAAATTCTCAAATACTAGAATTTGACTCAAATTCTAATTTTTTTTAAAGAACTTTGGATGTTCGTTAAATATATTTGCCAAGTAATGATCAGTTATATAGCGAAAGATTAATTCTCATTTTAAAAAAATAAAATTTCAAACTTTAGATGTTCATTAAATATATTTGTCATGTAATGACCAGTTATATAGTGAAAGATTAATTTTCATTTTTTAAAAATAAAATTTCAAATATATTTACCAAATGATATTTAAATCACAAATTAAAGAAAAAATTGAAGTAATTAACAATTTATATCACAAATTAAAGAAAAATTTGGAGTAATTAACAATGTTTAAATATTACAATATTAAAAGATTCACTATTATCTTTATAATATAATACTTATTTTAATTTAATTCAGTTGCAAATTTGAATTTGAATAAATTTCGCCGACGTAATAAAAGCCCAAAACGGAACGCCGACCTTAAAACGCCGTCGTAGGCCGACATGCCACGTGGGTTCCTCTGACAAAGAGTACGAAAGCTTACGTACCCGTTAGCGGTTGGAATTGAAGTTAGGACTATAGACCATGTTGGTTGTTAGCTAAAAGGTTGATAATAAATCACACAAAAAAAAATATAAAATATATTAGAGAAATTTAAATTTCAATAAAAAATAAAAAATATATTAGATAAATTTAATAAAATGAAATTGATTGAGAAAATGTTGATAGGAAAAAAGTGATTATTGGTCTCTCTAATAGAAAATGCTAATATTATTATCTTTGTTGTGTTAACTCAGTCATCTTTATAATACACAAAAAAAATTATATATATGATATCGAATTGATTTGACTTCAAGTTAATTTTTTAAAGTTCAAATCAAGCCAATTCAAGCCTAGTTAAATTTTATTTTTCAAAATCAAAATAAGTCAGGTCAAATTATCAATCGAATTCTTTTCTTGATTTACGATTTGATTTTGGATTCGATTTTGTTTATTGATGTAGTCTAAGATTATAGATTTATGATACTACTTATTCAAGTGTTTAGATAATCACAACTCACATATATACAAATGGGGACCAATATATATAGGTGGGGGTGCACGTGCACGATGATCCTAACAAAAATAATGACATATCTAGTAAAATTCTACAAGTGAAATTTGGGGAGGATAAAATTTATGCTGACCTTATTACTATCTCTTAGAAATAGAGAGCCTATTTTCGAAAGACCCTCGGCTCAAATAATTTTGTCAGAAACAAAAATATAAATATATAATCAACAATGAACCAAGAAATAGATGAAAAGCAACTAACTTAAGTTGCTTGTTTAAGCCAATTCACCTATTCACGTGACCTGAGATTGATCTTGGCTAAAACTCTATTTCTTTTATTATATTTTTTGAATTTAAAAGACTTATTTATAACATCAAAGTTACTAGTTAGGAAGGTTTAAACTCATGTACAACAAACTCACCTTGACTATTGAGCTATCAAATTCAATTATTGTAAAAGAAAAAGGTTAAAGTCTTAACTATTACCTTGAAAGCTTACACCTAATCGAACAGGCTCTACTATAGTAACGGGAGATGTGATCTCGTCATACCTTACTGTCTGTCTCCCCCTCTCCCTATTAGATATGCTAAAAGAATATACGGATTTCCTGGAACGAAGTCCCAGATCTTTTATAGCCTGGAGAAAATAAAAAACAACTTAATCTCAGTGGTTCTAGACCTACTTTAAGTCCCGCAAGGGCGATCTCTTTGGTCATGGAAGCATCTGACTAAGGGTTGAAAAGATTCCTGGGGGTACTACAGCTTGCGTGGAAGGCGGCGGGTGGTTTTTAGAAAGCGCGAAGACAAAAGACGTCGTAGGGAACCAATTTCTATCGCTTTCCCCCTCATATTATAATAAATTAAAGTTCAAGGTGTGTAACAATTCATCTTAAGATAAGAAGTCTCATATTGACAAAATACAGGAGAGATACTAGGTATATAAGTAAATAGACTTTACCTACTAATCACGCGTTTTAAAGTCGTGTGGGCCTAGTACTCAAAGCGGACAATATCATTAGCGGGTTGGGCTGTTACAGATGGTATCAAAGCCACTCTTGTATCAACCTTATCGATGTGGGTCAGAGTTCAACTGAGTTTAGGCGAATCTCGATAAGGCGGGGCAAACCTCAGTGCTGATTCTAGGTGAATCCCATACGGTGGGACAAACTTCAACGAGGACACTGAGTCCTTAGTGGTTTGTATCTAACAACCTATCTTAAGATAAGAAGTCTCATATCGACAAAACACAAAAGAGATGTTGAGTATATAAGTAAACAAGTCTAACCTCAGCGAGGACGCTGAGTCCTTGGTGGTTTGTATCTAACAACTCATCTTAAGATGAGAAATCGCACATCGACAAAATACAAGAGATATGTTAAGTATATAAGTAAACAAGTCTTATCTATTAGTGATGCGTTTTAAAGTCGTGCGGGCCTAGGACCCAAAGCGATAATATCACTAGCTAACGAGTTGGGCTGTTACAAGGTGCTTGCACATAAATTATATTTGATCTATATATTTAAATTTAACTAAAAATTACACAAATACACGACATTTATAAACTTAATTACTATTAGTCCCTACCATTTAAAAAATTACTAAAATTCTCGTATTTCGCTATTTCGCTGATACATGATACACAATTATAAACTATCAGTTAGTTTCACTGATACCTAAAAAAATTAATTATTGATACGTTTTTTAATGTTTTCAGTATATTAAAATTGATATAGTCTAATTTTTAATAACTAATACACAAATCATCAATAACCCTAAAATTCCACATTGTATCAATGCATATTTTTATGTATCGACGTTTCCCAAAAAATCAGGGTTTTTTAGTAATTTTAGAAAGAGTTGGTTTATATTGAAATTAAGCCTATAAAGTATGAGATTTCTATAATTTGCTCTAAATTTAAATACGACATAATTCGTTAATCATCGTCTTTTAACTAATGTCTAAATTAAGATAATATTGATGTATACGTAAGCTTTAAATCTTGAGTTCGCCTCTGCATATACGTGTGAATCACACAGTGCGATATTATTTTTTTGTGCTAGTCATATCATTGTCATTCTTATTTTTATATCTTGCATTATTAGTTTCTTACTATATTTTGACTATCACATTATTTTATTATTTATAGTATAGTTGCTATATTCTTTTTACTATTTTTTCTTTTTTTGTATTTGAATTTTTCGTATCCGTATTCGAATAAGGATTTTTAATATATAACCTCTTTATCTAAACAAAGATAATGATAAAATTGGTATATGGATTCCTGTACCAATTTATAATGTAGTTGCTATATTTTTGCACCCTTTTTTTTTTTTTTGTATTTGAATTTGCCATACTCAGATAAAGATTTTTAAAAAATAATCTCTTTATTTTTACAAGATAATGATAAAATTTATATATGAATTCCTGTATCTACTCCCTAAATTATATTTGTGAAATTTAACTGAATATGTTTTCTTTTTTAATTTCTTATTCAATATCGGTACTCACATAGAGCTCAGTTCGAAATTCGAAATCATGTCAAAAAGAATAAAACACTCTCTAACAAAATGATTTTATACTTATGATCGAACTCGAAACCTTAATTGAGGATGAAAGAATACTTACTATTCTACTACCACCTTTATCATCAAATATGTTATTAAAATAAAATTTTAAAAATTAAATTGATAAGAATAAAATAAAAATAAAACAAAATAAAACAAAATAAATTTTTTAGTTAGGAAGTGGGTACGAAAAACGATGAGATTCTCGCGGGGAAGCACCGCCTGCATGACCCATTAAAATATTAATTTTAAATTTTAAAAAAAACTACGTAATTTTTATTTTTATTTTCTTCACTTTTTATTTCTTTTTCTTTTTAATTAAAACATTTTGCAGGTGTTGCAGATCTTGCCTCCCAATACACGAGTTTTCTCTTTCTTCCTTTTTTTATTATTTATTAAAAAAAATTAAATTAAATATTTTAAAAGTTTTTGATATTTTTCTCTTTCATCTTTGTATTATATAAAGTCATAGAGCTTCTCCTTATTATCCTTCGTTACTCTTGTCTAAAGACTGACCGTTTCTTCTTTATCTCTCTCTTTTTCTCTTTAATTATAAATTCTTCTTTGAAAAATTCCGCTATCACAGGTTCTTCACTATTCTGTACAGCTTGCTCAAGTAAGTTTCTCTCTCTATGATTGATGAATTTTTGTTGTTTTTTTGTTTTTTTGTTTTTTCGAGTTGATTTGAAAATGATTAATGTTTCGATGCTGCGGTGTTTCAAATTCGTGTTTTCGAACTGATTTGGAAATGATTAGTTTATCTATACTACGGAGTTTTAATTTTGTTGTGATTATCTGAGCTGATTTGAAAACGAAACAATTTTTTGAGTTTATTTGAAGATTTTTGTTAGTAGTTTTATGATTTTGCTGGAGAATTATTTTTCGTGTGTTTTATGCGTTTTTTTGGGGGGAAAATTTGGTTGAGTTGATGTTTTGTTTTCTTCCAGCTGTTTTGAAACTGTTTTGCTTACGGTGTTTCAGTTTTTTTACGATTATCTGAGCTGATTTTGTTTTTCACAGTTTTTATATGATTTTGCTGAAGAAATTGCTTTTCGTGTGTTGTACGTGTTTCTGGAAAAAAATTGCCTGATCTATGTTTTGATGCGAAATATAGCTTGAAAAGTACTTGTAAAATATGTGGAAAATCAACTAGTTGAGCTGTTTTTGGAGCTAAATTATCCAATTAATTTATAGCTGATAGTTGATTAATTATTTTTTGTTGCAGTAATTTTTTGTGTGAAATTTGCTTTCTAGGCTTGATTTGTTAAATTGAATTTCCGTCTGTTGCGCTTATGTAATTTGTTGAAAAATCAAAGAGGAAGCATAGATCTATGAGGAAATTAAGAAGATCTCCAGTTTTTCAATTAAATATAGCCTTTAGTTTCTCCGCTAGATTTTTGTTTGATTTTTACTCTAATTTCTGATTTTTGTTTGATTTTTTCTCTAATTTCTGATTTTGCTGGCTGTGCTTCTTCGTTTGTTCTGTACGAAAAGGTCAAAAAGCGCTCTAATACGTTTCTCCGCCTCATGATTCCTTTAATTATTTGTCCAGATCTGTATTATTTTTCCTTCACATAGTTCGTATAAATTTTATAATTAGTCTAGTAATTACTCCAGATCTGCAAAAAAGTTCTATACTAAACTTCATTTTTTCCTTTGGAAACAGTTTTTTTTCCAATTAGATCTTATTATCAAGCTAAAGAGAAGATGAATCACTGTGCAATTCAACAAGGTGCTTTCTCTGCCTGTGAAGATATGTGGAGCTCCGTTTCTGATAAAAAGGACACCGTGGTTTGCCCCAAGCCACGGCGTATCGGACTTTTGAACGCTACCATAAACGAACCTATCAGACCTCTCAGATGGCATGTTAGGTAACAATTCCTATCACTGATTGCTTTTAGTTTTCTGAACCTTTTCGTTTGATTTTTTAAAGTTTAATCTTTAATTTGTTTGTTTAACAGCCATCAGCAGGAGCTGTGTGATTCAAGAGCTGGAGCTGAACTACTGGACATCATCCTTGCAAAGGTAGGTTTATTCGTCGCTTTTCAATTACTAAAGTAATATAATCTTAGTTCGTCTCTACCTCACAAGACAGGGGTAAGGCCACGTACACACTAGGTCACTTGGTATGTTGTTGTAATCATAGTTTGTCGATGTGGAGTCCATTTGACGGAAGTGAAAAAATCAATTTAAGGGCTTTCGTCTGAGTGTTTCAAGTAAAATGAAAGAGAAATAGAGGGAACTTTGTGTGGACGTATTGAAAAGGGCTTTTGTCCAAGTGTGTGAGCATCATGTACTTGTCACTGTAAGGTGTTAGATTGGTTAATTTCATCTTATTCTGTAATTTGAGTGGCTTAGAATGAATCTCAACATGTCTTCATTAATTTTGATCAACTTCTGAAAATGATTTGTAACACACTTATCAGCTGTTTACGATCAGTTTATAATCAGCTATGACACGAACAGGATCTCGTCATATGAAACATATACTGATTATTGGTTCTGGTTTTTGTTACAGGGTGGTAGTGGTGGTGCTGATCAGTCATCTGCTGCACAGGTAGCCTCGTCGCCCCCATTTTTTTGTGGGTCACCGCCGAGTAGAGTATCTAACCCATTAATTCAAGATGCACGTTTTGGGGATGAGAAGGTAACCCCAGTTTCACCACGGGCGATTCCTATACCGTCTGGAATGGCTTCGTCCCCATCTGCATCCACCAGGAAAGGTGGATGCGTGAGGGTGAATTTTGGTAACAACCCAGCTGTTAGAGTTGAGGGCTTCGATTGCCTTGACAGGGATCGCCGCAACTGCAGCATCCCTGCCCTGGCTTAATCAAAAACCGAGTAAATATAGAGGTAATTTGAAGTTTGTTTTACATGAAGGAAAGAGTAATCAACCTTTGGTTTTTAGCATCAGCAGGAGGAGGAGGAAAAAACAGGAATTTTGAACATGGTAAAAAAGATCCTTTTGCCTAATGTAAATATGTTTAAAGGGTCTGTAAGTAAACAAATGAGAGTTTGTGTTGTTATTAACCCAAGTAAATAATTATGAGAGAAAATTAGGAGTTTTAGTAAAAAAAAAGTGGGTAAAAATCCCTCTTGGAATGGTGTTGTAAGTAAGAAGTTTCAAAATTTTAGGATTTTGTGTCCATTTTGGGGGGTCGTTTAGAAAATGTCAATATGGGCGGCTTTGATGAAGAAATGGAAGAAAAAAAAATCATTATTAGTTGTTGAGTGGAGTCATGGTTGTAGTCAATTCACTTTTTTGTAAATATATGAAAAATATATATAAAACATCCTTTACGGCTTATATGATATGGATGAATTTGTTGCGTAAATTGCGTATGTTGATTTGATTTTTCTTGCATCATTTTCATTTCGACGGTTGCATGCTGATGTTGTTGTGGGGTGAATGATGATGCTTTGCTTGTTTGCTACGTGAAGGACAGTAAATTATTGGTTGGAAATCAACTCTAGGAGTCTGATTTTTTTTAGATTTTTACCTTGACAATTTTACATTTCTTCTGCCAATTTTTAAAATAGAATCGTTCCAATTTTACCTAATTTTAGGTTTGACAGATATTTAGTAGGAATTTGGATATGAGATGGTTGAAATTTAATTGAAAAAGGATTTGAAGTTAGTTTAGGACATAAATTTTATTTTAAGCTAATTTCTTAACAAATAATAAAGTATTTATTTTAATTATTTTATTATATTTTGCTGAAATATAATTTTAACTTTTAAAAAAAATGTTGTCCTCCCAAGCACTAGTAATGGTGGATGTCAAATTGTCAATGCGATGCATCATTACCTGTTGCGTAGTCATTACTATTATTATTTCTTTTAAAAAAATAGTTTAAAATAAAAAATATTTATATCTTATTTTTTTTCAAAAAAAATTTACATTAAATCCAATGATAAAAGTTATTTAAAATTGTTGATTACTTTCTAAATAAAATATTAATAGTTGACTGATTCGTAAAATATTCATAGTTGAGGAATTGTAGAATTATAAAGAAAATTGAGCGATTATTTGCTAAAACATATTTAAGTGACTTTGAGGTTAGTTGAGTGTCTTTTCATGAAAAAATTAGTACTATTAATTGAATGATGTCTGAGATATGAACATATTATGGTAAACAATTACCGTCCAATCATATCAATTAGAACATGCAATATTAGAATCAAACATTTTTCATCATAAAGTTATAGGTTAGAGTAAAATCATTACTTTTTTTTCTTAACTAAATTTATATATTTGATCATCTCACCATCAAGCAAATATTACGTTTAATCATGACTCCGACTTTAACCACCTCAGCCCCTTTGTATACTTTATCATAAGCAAGATGTTGACGTTACCAATAGGAAAAAGATTAAATAAAGTAATTAGTGAAAACAGGGAAAGTATCTCTTTTTTTTCTTTTTATGGACAGGCATTTGGTGTTGATATGTTAACCAAACAAACTAAAGTTTATTCCAGTTTCAGAATCTGATTAATCCCTAAAGGTTTGAATTTGGACCATACTAATATATAATTAAAATACCATTAATCATGCTCCTAATAAATTCAAATTAGGAAAAGGGATTCAGATTCTCACTAAATCATTGGCAGAATATAAATTAAAGGTGATAAAAAAGATATAAAAGGTAAAATTCGTTGAGGATAAAAGGCAAAGTTATTGGGTAAAAATCCCCAAAAAGTAAATGTGGAATAAAGCTTTTGCTTAAAGCATTGTTCCTGGCTATATAATTGGTGATTGTGACTCACAAAGATTAATGCTCCATCCTATATTAATTTACGTAATACACTTTCCTTAATTACTTTATACTATTCATTTTAAACTCAATTAAAAAGCATTTATCATTATATAAATATTATGGCATATTTAAAACATGAGTTTTCTTAGAGTTTATACACTCCCAAATCTTATACTATGTTTTAGATAACAATAATGATAAAAAAAATACTCAATATAACCTTACAACTGAAATTCGAAGAGAATTGAATATAATTGAACTAACCCACTCCTACCTTTTTAGTGAAGAGAAATTGTTTCTAATAAACCATATATTTTACTCTCTCTATTCCTTTTCAGTTGTCCCGTTACAATTTTCAAAAATCAATTTGACTAACTTTCGATAATTCATTATTCAAGAATCATATCAAACATATTATCAGTACATAAAAAAAGTGCATCTTAAAATATGAGTAAAGTTTATATTGTTTGACTTTTAAAATAAAAAATTGTGACAAGTAAAAGGAAATAGAGAGAGTAGATTACAGTAACGACGACACAGACCATGTAGTCCAACAAGTGATGAAGGGAAGTATGCAGATGTTACTCCTACCTTGGAGATAGAAAGACTTTTCGACATACCCCGACTCAAGAATTATTAAAATAATGAAAATATTTTCTATATGCTATTTAAAAATGTAATAATTGTGGGCGTTGAAGTCAAAAGACAAATCAGGTGTGTTTCTACAAGAATTTCAAACAAAAGCAATAAAGTCAAATTGGTGCTGGTTTTCTTTTTTGTGTTTTACAACTAAGACATTATCAAAGTTGACCAGTTCCAATAAAGACACAGAATCTCCTAGTCCCAACATATTAAGCAACAGCTGCACGTTGGAATAATTTTTTTAAAAAAATGAATTAAGGAAAGGATTAGCACTAATATTAAGATTTTAAAAAACATATTTGGACCGGATCTACACACTAAATAATGTTAATATTCATATAAATAACTGGTCTTAACATAAGAGATTGTTTGAAAGACCTAGAAGATATGACAGATTTAAGATCACAAATTTAAAGGACGATAATATGGGTGTCAAAAGAGTAGGTTGGGTTGAAACTGAGAATGTTAAAATGAATTGAAGTAGAAATTGAATTGGATTATGACCCGCTCAAATTTACTTTGGACTCAAATGAATTGAGCCCAAATGGGCTAAAACGAGCAAGTTTGGACGATTTATCTATATTTGGGTTCATTTTGATACTCATAGACGATATGATACATTTTACATATTTTTATCTTTAATTTATTTAAAAGCACAAGATTCAAAAACCTCTTTTACTTTCTTAAACATGTGCTAAGATAAAAACCTGAAAAATAAACTAAAATGAAGAAAGTAACTTAACATTATGAAAAGAAAACATATAATATATCCTCTTTGTTGGCAAAGACGAATGAATATTTAATTACAAAAATAATTAACTAAAACTAGCTATGCATTTACGGGCAAATTCAGAACCAATAAACTTCAAATCTTGATTCCGCTTTATTTACATTATTACATTATTTGAGTTACCCTTCAAAAATAAATTTGATAGTTTTGAACATGCAGGGTTGATAGTGATGCTTTTGTACTATTTCATGTGATGTATATTCTTGGAATTATTTAGAAACTTATGACTTTAAATAGTGATATAGTTGTGTGAGGTACAAATTAGCTAAAACTAGCTTCTCAGTTGGTTACATCATATGTTTAATTAAATTATAAAGTTGTTATTTTCAATTGCTTATAGCCAAATAATACTCATTATACCAAATACATCTATATATTAAGAAATGATTTGAGAAAAACAAAAGCAGAAATAGTCTAAGGTGGCTACAAGGTGGTCTAACTTATTTCTATTACCCTCACCCTTCTATTTAAAACAAGAACATGTATTTTCCACAAATGGAGTCTGAGGAAGATAAGTTGCACCCGAACCTTATACCTACTTGTGCCGGGTATGATAAAACCCACGGCTCAAAAGAGAAGTTACTCGAACCATGGTTATAAGAAACTACGATAGCAACATATCAAGATACAAAGCAAATGAAGCAACCAAGTAAAACACATTGAAAACTAAGAAACTAAATGATAGCTAAATTCTACTACCAACAACACTCGACTACCTACCGACCTTCTTTACCTAATACCCAACCTTTTATTCTATCATATTGTTAATTTGTTGAGAAATAGAAACGAAATGAGGATAGCCCCCACCCCTTGGGTTGAGTTGCCTAATTCTCACTAAGAATCTCAAGTATATAGTAGACAGAAAATAGATACTCAGAAGTAAGATCCTAGACAAAACTAATTTTATTTCACACAAAGGATATACTATATAGAATTAGAAACATAGCATATAATGTTTAGAATATACCTTACTGCTGCCTCAAAGATAGAGAGGTGGTTTATGATAGATCCTCGACTCGGTATGCAGTACCATGCCCTGAAAAGGTACCTCAAGAACAAGCAAGATGCATGATTTACTTATTATACTTTCTGGCTCATTAGTGTGCACAACCCTGTTTGAGTTCATTCATTTTGTCCAGCATGCACAAAGAAGTGTGGATATAGAGAACTGCATATCAAAACTGTCCCCACTTAGAAGAACCAGCAAGCGCTTACTTGCTTTAATCTGCATGGTGAGGAAAAACCATGTTTTAGAATAATGCAGTAACAATAACAAATCCAGTGAAATCAACAAGTGGAGTTTGGGGAGGTAGAGTGTACGTAGATCTTACCCCAACCTCGTGGAGACAGAGAGGTTGTTTTTGGATAATCCAATTGAAACACAATGAAAATAAAAATAAATCACATAACCATATGATGAGTTATGATCTTCTTTCCCCTCTGTAAAGCCCGATAAAGGCTAGCATTCGATCATAATATCATTGCTTAGAAATTACATCTTCAGGCTAATATAGTCATAAATCCTTTCATTGCAGCAGTACAAAAGAAACACAAGTTTAGACTCTTACCACCTATGTTGCTTAGACTATGCAAAAATGTCACTGAGGGCCAGTTGACTCCTTCAAAAGTAGTGCATTTTTGAAGAATGTGCAGCAACACCACCCGTGATTCATCAAATTTCCCACATCAGAGACTTGTTTGCAAAAATGTTTAAAGCCTAGAAAGAAATGCAAAAACGTCAAAACATTTGAAGATATAGGGAGATTTCAAGCTGAATTACCACGAGGAATTGTAAATTTCAAGTAATGGCACACCCAGGTTCCAACTAGAATAACGACACCTGCAGCTGCCAGGGACTTGCTAAAAACCCACCGATATCCAGTATCATCAGCTGCACCAGCTATAAAAGCCCTTTTACCTGCAAACAGCGCTTACAGTTTTCTCAAAAGACAGCGCTACGTGGACAGAGATTCCAATTTTGGCCACATTAAAAAGATAGATACAAGAAATTAATACAACATTCCCAGTGGAGCCCCATAAAGTGGGGTCTGAGGAGGGTAGAGTGTATGCAAACCTTACCCCTATCTTAGAGGTAGAGAAGTTTCCAATAGACCCACGGCTCAAGAAAAACAGTCCAAAACAATTCAGAAAAAGAAAAAGTGGAAGTACAAGAAACAAAAGATAGTAACAGAACAGTACAACAACAGAACAATATGATAGTCGAAGTACAAGATACAACAAATAGTAACAGAAATTGAAGTACAAGAAACTACAAAAGACGTATTGGCGACATTGAAAGACTAGGAGACTAGCGTCTATATTTCCACCTCCACGCCTTTTAACACACCTAAACTTAATTAATTTTTAGCAGGGTACAAGAGACAAGATGGAAGTTACAATTTGTACATCTAGACTTTCATTAAGAGGGACAAGGTGAACTAAATACTATTTTGTCAACTAGTAATGAGCATCATATGGGGCCTAAAGCAGGGAAAAATGAAATAACCAGTTCAGCTAACTAATTGCTGGAGCCAGGAATCCTAACAAAGGAAATCAAAGAAATGCAAAAATACAAGATCTAGAAAGTTCTTTTATGTTAAGGGATTCAACAGCTGTAAATACAAAAGAACATTTATTACGCTAGTAGCACACTGTAATTTCCGGATGAAGGGTATACAATTCAACCCACTTCCTTGCTTGCCATTAGCTCCACCACTGCAGCCAGCCTTTCAATCCAACAAGCATCAAAACTTACTTTATGTACTTCCACAAGAAATTGTCAAGGAATAGCAGACCATAAAAAATCCTTTTTACCTCAGTTTGTCATATTTTCAAGATGAGAGAATCTATTTGTTGTTCTATGGTTTTTAAATAAACTCATTTCTCACATGAAAGGATAAGGAAAGAACCAACTGACAACTTCTTTACTAAAACATACAGACTGCCTTCATAGCTTATTGAGCATGAGCATGCTACCATAATCACGGTTGAAAGCCGTTAAATTCCTTCACCTATTCGTTGAACTTCCAGCCTTATGATTGATTACGGAACTGATGTCAGGAACCATTGGACATTCCATACTTGACTCCCAAGTCAAACTTAGATGCAAATGCTAAAGTTGACTGAAGAACCTTTTGAATCGAGCTCGGTGTATTTGCAAGGAACGGCGCCTTCGAGGAGCTGGTAATTTCCGCATTGGACTTATGTGCGGACTGGATTAAGGACTGCCCAGCTGGACATAAAGAACTCAACTGCCTAAACGATGTTTCACTGGAAGTTGTATTTGGTGTATTTTGTCTCCTCTGAATGGGTGCTGAAGCACTGTGAAGCTCACTAGGATGCGATCTATCTTCTACTGCTTTGTCAACTGACAGGAAGTTTACACCCCGAGGTACAGAACCAGAAGCGGTTCTAGTAGACATTTGATTGATGCTCCCTAACTTGGCTCTCATGTCAATCGGCTGCAATTTATCAACTCCATAATCCACATTAAGCATGCCTGACAATGTGTCACCACTGGGCTCAGCTGAAGGTGCTGGGCCAAAGGACAAGAAGTTCATTCCCTGTGGTGTCCTCATAGATGCTCCTTTCATAAATCCATTGGGTTTCTGAATATTGTTAACATCACCTGCCTTGGAGGATAAACCAACTTCTTCATGCTTTATGGCATCACCTTGCAAAGACTTCCCACGAGATAAGAATGTGATACCTTTCGGTGCTAATGCAGCTGGCTTTCGCACATGCTCTAATACAGTTCGCTCAGTGCTATTACTGGGAACAAGCCCAGATGAACTAGATGTGGAGTGAACGTCTTTATGCGACATTTCATTTGCGTTTACTTGAATCAAAGAGTTTGGAGCAATAGGACTTGTAGCTGCCTCTGTCTTAGCAGTTATCTGAGATAAGCCAGTGAGACAAGAAGTTAAATATCTTGAGATAAAAGAGGAAAACGCACATCCAAAGATGTAAGAAAATAAAAAATTGTGCACAACTGAGAAATTAGAAAAGTTAAAAGCTTAATCGCAGGGAGGAAGATACCTCATGTGAAAATAAACAACTAGAACCTCTGTTGCAAAACCCTTGGGATGCATATTTATCGCACGGATACTTGGAGAGTTGGTGATTAAACGGGCAGTCATCACCTTTCATGCAAGACTGACGTGCAAAATGACAACATGGCTGAAGAGGAAAGATCTTGACAAAAGTTACAAGCCAGAACATAGGTAGAAGCAGGGATGTTATACTACATGATAGATACAAATCCTTGTAAAAGCAACAATGGATACTTTTAAAGGAAAGGAGATATAAATTTTTGTTCCTTATCTGAACAATTTGACAGTGCTGCAAATCAAAAATCATAAAATGGAACTTAAAACACCAAGCAAGGTTTTTCTTGGACATTATGAAAGAAGGCAGTCGCCTCAAAACTGCGGCAAACATTTTATGCCTTGGCAAGTTGCTTTCTCAATAAGAATCTAAGCATATAATAGACAGAAAATAGATACTTACACACTCAGATCTAGCTCACAATCTGAAATTGACATGTGTCCATCCTAAACAAACTAATTTTAATCAACACAAATGATGCAACATATATAATTTAAAGCATACCTAAAATGTGGAATATGCGTACATAGTAAGGTCCCAACCCGATTCAAGTTGTTAATTCCAGACGGAAGTGAGCAGATATAATTTTTATAGGTTTGACCTACATGATTATTTCTTATTCTATGTCTCGTTATGACAGAGTTATCAAAAACAAATAAGATTTCAGAATATGGCAGTGATTGGAGTTCTAGTAAACATTCCAACTCATTGGTTGCTATTTCAAATAGACTTATACCAACTCTCAGTTCGGAAGTAAGGTAAGCAGTAGCATCACAGGACTTCAAATCTCCTAGCATTGCAAACAGCTTGCAACAATATGGTATAACAAAACAAAAGCAGCAAAAACAGACCTTTGACTTTGTCAAGGGGATGGTATCATGAGAAAATTTGCAGTTCTCACCCTGTCAGAAGATAAATGAAAAAGGTCAGATCTCTGAAACATTGAGATATTTGCTAAATCATATCACCCTATATTATACGATTCTGAGTTACCTCAACGCATCTTCCCTTGAGATAATGGCGGCAATATTTCACGACTTTTGGTTTCACCACTGGTGGAAGCTTCAGCCTTTTAACTCCAAGCTTTATTCTCTGTTCAGCTCGTTTAAGTCTCTCCTTGGCCTACAAAATATACAAGTTCCTTTGTAAATAGAGACATAATAAAGAATGAACAACTTGATCCAATAAAATCTGAGCATAAGTATATTATTCTACCAGATTTAACACCCGTATTCAGTAAAGGGATGATTAACTCATTTACAAATTAATGAAAATAAAGAGAGAACGAGATGGTGCACCTTTTTCTTTGCTTTGCTTTCCTTGGTTAGAGGACCTCGCTTCTTTTCATTTTTGCCAATATTCTCATTCTGTCACAAGTTGAACAGAATCAAATATAACTACATTCACAGCTGATGAAAACATAGAAAGTGAGACTCATGTCTGACGAACTGCAAACTGTACTGTATCCATCTACATTAATGTTCTGACATGCAGACACAAACATGACTTTGAATGTTCAATGCATTAAAAATAGATGTTTATAAATTTTGCATTTCTGGTGTGATAGTATTGTGGAAAATTTGGATCAATACATGGATTTTCTACAGGAGTTAGGCGACTCGTAGAGGTATGTTTTGTATCTGGAGCTGGAGTGCTGTAACAGTACCATCTTCGTACCTTTATCAATAAAAGTTTACCTTATCAAATAAATGTTGATTAAAACACAAAGTCAATAACAGAAATCCAACTACTTTGTCCATTTCCTTCCATCCTCAGGTCAAGCAAGAAAACCAGATAATGCACTATATTCAAAGTATGCAGATGTGCATCAGTAACTTCAGATAATGCACTCTATACAAAGTATGCAGATGCAGCATCAGTAACTTTAGAAATCTACTAAAATCCTTACTACGATTTCCTCCTTTCCTGGAGAGGGGAGGAGGAGAATGCATTATAGTCAAGTCTTGATGATTTTGATAATAGTCAATAAGCATGGTAAAAGGACTGGACACTTTGTGCATTTATGACATTGATCAAAGGTCAGCTTTCTTTTTTTGACTTTGGGAATGTCTATAAATGGGAATAGTCACACAAAAAGTGCAGATGGGGCATATATGAAATTTCAATCTTTGAAACAGCGAGTGAGCTATGTTCAATAGCAGATTGGAAATAGTTTTATAGATGCATGAGAATGTACCAAGTCCAAGACAAGCAAGATAGCTCGACAGAATTTTTTTTACTAGCCATATCAAGCAAACAAACAACTTTTCAGCCGATTATACCAGAGAAGACAGGCATTTATGGTGAAGTAAAGAAGAACTATCGCAAGAAGAAGTCAGAATATTTCTAAGAAGAGAATCACCTAAAGAATCCTAACACTGGGAAAACTGAAGGGAAATGAATTACCCAGAACAGACTTGAAAGTAGCACATAGTGGAAAGTGCAATAGTTAGGAACATAAATTAAGTGCTAACAAATGGAAAGATGTGATCATACCTCAGCAGCAACTTTTAAGTATTTTCTTTTTTTCGCATTTACTCCGGAGGTTGAGTCAAATTGAGAACCAGCAGGATGATCTAACTTCACATCTCCACCTACTTGCTTAACATCATTTCCACTATCCAAAATAGTGTCATACACACAAACCTTTCTGGTCTCAACATCCTTTGAGCGGAAAACCTTCACAGTGTCATCTTGCGGCTCTTCTCTAAATTTTCTTGTAAACTCTCCCCCAACAAAGGTGTTATCCTCATCAACTGCATTAATGGATGAAGAGGCATAAGCATCCTTCCTCTGTGGTGCATTATTGTGAACATCAAAAGCAAACTCTTCTCCACCGTAAATGTCAGCAGGAGACTCATTTGCTTCATCCTTCTTCTCATTCCCAACTTTATTAAGAATGTCATAATCTGATTCATCAAAAACAATAAAATCTCCAAAAGCCTCCCCTTCCTCCATCTCTTCACCCATAGGAACATGGACAGACGAACCTGTTTCTCCAGCAGAAGATATCAATGTTTCCAACTCCACTTCTTTTACCCGCAATCCATGCTTCATTTCTTCCGACAAATGTGTCTCAGAAACATCCATTTTCTCTCCAGAGAGCTCTGCAGGTTGCAACAAATCAGCAATTGTATCCGCACCAAAACAAGATTCTATTGCTGCACTGGCATCATCAATACTGGGTTCTTTGTCTAATTCTACCTGTCTGATAGGATCAAGCTCCTTCAGTTCTGCTTCATGAATGCTACACATATTCCCAGGTTCCTTGACCATTTCATAGTTACAACCAAGAGTTTTGTCTCCCAAACAATTCACATCAACGATATCATTTGTTATAAAATCACCTCTATCGCCTTCTATTGCATCAGTTATATGATTTGACAGATCTAAATCTACTTGCATTTGTGCACCAGTAAAATCTCCATTTCCATCACCAGGACCCGGTTGCACTACCAGATTGTCAGACTCCTTATGAGCTGGACCAGTAACTAACAAATTCTCAGAGCTCATGAGATGATGATCAACCGATTCACCGACTTCATTATCTTTTCCTAGTTTACCACTGCCATTGTCATCTGTAAATTAAAATGGCTTCATCAATATGAACATGATAATATAACTATAATTTTTATTTTCTTCTTATACTGAAGTCAAGCTGCAACTATAAACTAGAGTTGGAACCATCATTGTGTGTATATATTGTACATGTGCAATCATACGATTATTAGAAGCATATGTAACATCACAACACATTGAGATACATTTGTTGCGTGTAAGATACCAAAAGGGGGAAAAAGACCATCACACTCAGATGCTAAGACAAACAAAAATTTAAAAAAAAAAAAATCAATAGTTTTAATAGGTCATTCCATTCTATCAACAACAACATACCCAATGTGATGCCACAAGTGGAGTCAGAGGAAAGTAGGACGTAAATAGACCTTACCTTTACCTTTGTGAGGCACAGAGGTAGTTTCCGAGTAGACCCTTGGCTCAAAAGAAAAGTATCCAATGCAGGATTGTAAGAAAAGAGGCAGCCAATAGCAAAGTAAGAAACAAATGTAGCAGCAGATAGTAATGCATATCGAAGAATAGGAAACTAGGCAATAACTGAATACAACCAAAAGGAAAAGAAGAGAGGAGACTAGCTCCCTCCCTCTCCCACACAAAGTGGGACAACTCTCAGCTACCTACTGACTCTCTAGTCTAATCCCCAACCTCTTTATCTTCCTACTTATGGTCATTTAGCTACTAACTCTCTAGTCTGTCTAATTCTCGACCTCTATATCTTTCTATTTAAGATCATGTCCTTAGTCATGCTAAAGTTGTGTCATATCCTATCTAATCACCTCCGACAAGTTCTTCTTCAGCTTATCTCTACGTCATCTAACTCTAGCTACAACCAATCTCTCACACCTCCTTTCAGTCTCAAACTCACTTCCCTCGTATTGTCTTCCGTAGATGTCACTCCTACCTTGCCCCGTATAATTTCATTCCTAATCATATCTCTCTTCCTCGGAGTATACTCACACATCCATCTAAACATCCTCATCTCCTCTACCTTCACTATATGGACATGTGACGGGCTCCATACATCAGTGTTGTTCATTCCATTCTATCGTCAACTCAAATTGAATATATAAACATATAAATCCATACTTGAAGATTTCATTTCTGCTAATTCATGCAAAGAAGATTAAAAAAAAATTGAGTAGATTACCTAGTTTTTGTTTATCAATTGTAGAGTCGGTACTGGGGCAGTTTGATAGAATCTGAAGCAGAATACTGTAGGTTTTACTCATGAGTAGCCGGCGGCGAGGAGGTAAAGGGGAGGGATTCTGCAAGGGTTTTAGGGCGACGATATGCGAAGTCTCCATTGTTGATCGAAAACACACAGGCTCAAAGGGAGTACAATTCACCACTTTTGGATGTTAACAAGCTGATTTGTGTTATATATATATGAGGTATACTAGTGGTATTTTCATAAAATTAAATAGTTTATGAATATATTTTTTAAAATTGATAAATAATAAGATATCTAGTTTGACTTATTATGAATTTAAGAAAACAAATAATTTTTTTTAATTTTGTGGTTTTAAATTAAAATTAGATCAAGTATATCAAAATATTCTTTTGATTTTGTAACTTTAAACGTGCCACGTGTAAAATTAAAATTAAAATATTATCAAAAAATATATCATTTTTTCGAACCAGACTAAAAAGAAAGGTGTGTCCTTCTTTTACAAATAGACAAAGCATCTCCTGCACTATACTGTACTATATAATACTATACAGACAAATTAAATAATATACTTGATTGAATATTAAATTATTTACATTGAAAGTATTAGGGATCAATTTTTCACCTTATATATTTTTTCTCCTTTTTGAAATTACATTAGAATGTGTTGATGAAAATGAATATATATATATATAACCATTATATATACAAGCACATAATTGTCCAAATGTGATATAATTATGTATTCAAATTTATTAAAGTGAAATTACATAGTTGTTTTATTTATATTGAATCTTACCAGTAATATTTTTTTCAATAAGAATTTTGATATAAATTTAATTTTTTTAAACTACTAGTTTCAAACTATTTAAAAATTAGCCACTTAACAAAAATAACAAAACATCAAAACTTTGCTCAACAAGCAAAATATGGTCGACTATTTCTTATAAGCCCAACTTGCTACGAAGAGGGCTTCGACTGTCCAACTAGATGGGCTTTGGTCCTTTGATTTTAGGGGAAATTACTTAAAAAATCATACTCTCTCCTATTCTCGATACGATGTATCAAGATAGATGTGTCTTGTATCAAATATCAAAACGACGTTGTGCTATGCATCGAGATAGGTGTGTCTTGCATCAACAAAGATAATGCATCGAACATTGAGTGATGCATTCAGAATTGAAACACGATATATCGAGACGTTGAGTGATGTATCCAAAATTCAGAAATTGTAAGGAATTTTTATAAATTGAAAAAAAATAAATAGGAATAGTAAGTAATTAGCTCCTAATACAATGAAATTTAAGTAAAATTACCTTAATTTTATTATACGGTATTATTACTCTTTTGATCTAATTGTTGATGTTCAATGCGACATAAGCATGATGGAAATGGTCATTTTTCAACATATTATTTAAATTATTATTTTTAAATATTTAACTTATAGCTAATATTGACAAACTTCATTTAAAAAAAAAAAAAACAAAGAAAACAAGGGCAACAAATTGATTTATTTAGACCATATAAATTGTGAGTGAAGAATTTTGCATTGTCATAATATTGTTGAGCTACTTATATGAGTATTTATGTTCATACTTTGTACAACTAATTAAAGACCTTTTATGTAACCAACAAATTCTAAGTCCAAAATCAACAAAAGGGTTGTTAATTGTTGTGTGAATTAACTACAAAATATTTGATTATTTGGGTCAAAAGTAGGGCAAACAAAATCGAATTCAAAATCGTATCGAATTACAAATTTAAAAAAAATTGACTACTAATTTGGTTTTAACTTAGTTTTGTATTGAAAAAAAAAGATTATATTGAGATTTGATTGGTTTTAACTTTAAAGAGTCAACTTGAGACCAAATCAATCCCACATATAATTTCTAAAATTTATTTTAGACATAAAACTATTTAATTTAGTATGATTTATAGATTTTTCTTATACTTTTTCATAGTTTTTATCTTTTAACGTATTATTTCAAGTTTGACTTAAAATTTTGAATGATCCAATAAAAATTATAGCCATAGATATTAGTAGCTCTAATAAAGCTCAACGCAAAACATAATCAATACTAATGCTAACAAAAAAATTAATTTAACACTAAAATGACAATAATGTAGAATATTTGTTCTTTAGTTTTATATTTGTTTAGGAAATTAAAATACGTAATCTAATTTTATTTTTTCTTTAATGTTTAGTCATGTAATTAGTAATATTTAACACTTATTTTAGCATGATTTAGTACTTTTAGATTATGATCATCTTCGTTATAACTTATTTATTTGCAATATTTTTTTTATGTGATTTTCATCATTATTTTTTATTAAATATTTAGTATCATCACTTCTATCATATTTTATGTTATTTTCTTAAGAAATACTTCAGATAGTTGAATTTTGATTGGATTAAAGAAATATCTGAACCACGAGTTAATAGAGTATATATTTATTTGAATACTTTACCGAAAAAAATCCAAAAAATACGAAAGTTCAAGAAATAAAAAAAAATTAAGGTTGAAAAACTCAAATTTTATTAGTTATATTAATAATATATATTTTTTATTTGCTAATAAATAAGCAAAATAAAAAATTTACAACTAAAATAAAACGAAGCGAGTACCTGAAATCTTCCGACCAGCCCAATTTTTGAATACACGTGTGTAATATTTTCAAATTCGTATTTATTTGAATTTCTTTCATAATTATGAGTCTAAAGTTGATTTACAAAAAAGATTATTTTTGCATTTTTATCAGCTCATTAAAGAAAAAAACGTTTTTTTACAAAAATAAATAAATTCTATTTATGGAATTGAAAATATATGTATATTTTGAGTAATTAATTAATTAAAGAAGAAGGTTCTGCCGACTTGATTTATAAGATTAAAAATAAAAATTTATGATGTAGCGTGCAGTATTTTCTTCGAGCTTATCCGCCGTCTCTACTGTTAGAATTTTTGGATTTATATGATGATTTAAAAAAAATTATTGAATATTTAATATTTATACTAGAACTTAGTTAATTCAAATTTATGTATTGTAAAATTTATTTTTAAAGAGAATATTTTCAATATAATTTTTTTATTTTTAAAATTCGAACTCAAATTATTTAATTAAGAATGAAGCAACGTAGGATTTTCATAATATATACTATAAGTATTTGTTTTTTTTCTAGAAATATATATTGGGGTTTATATCTATAAATATGTCATGGTATAATATTAATTAGTATAATTTATTATCAAGATGATCTGATGTCAAGAAGCTGAGAGCAGGCAATTGAGATATTGGGTATTTTTAATTTATTGTTATTGTCTTTCTTTTAGAATTTTCAAATTGAAAAATAGTAAGCATAGAGATGGATCAATCGTCACTCGACAGCTACAAGCTGACTGATACAATTCGCGTGCTTGCATGCTCATCTTTCATAGGCTTATTTATACTCAGCTACATGATGGAAGTCCCCTTGGCCAATCGTCGACGACTTGATAGCTCAAAGTTGACCAGTACAAGTTGTGTGCTTGCCTACTCGTCTTTCACAGCTCCCTTTTATTTTATTTTTTTCTTTGAATCGGATTTATGTTGGCTTCGTTGGAGGCTTGCGTAATTTGTTACATTAGCTCCAAAAGGATAAATTGTGTTAGAATTGATAAAATTTTGTTGAGTTCACAATTGCATAAAAGAAATCAAAGTAGTGGCTGCAGTGTTTCCCCCTTAACCCTAACAAGGAGCTTTCATGAATTGGAATTTCTCGCTACCAGTCTTCTCTTCCTATCACTTCAATGATGTTGCAGAAAAAGAAGATATGTATTGAAAGAATCGTTTAGTTTCAATCAATTAAAAATATCTCAACTAGATAAATTTACTTATTTTACACTTTGAGAAAAATAATTCAATATCTATATATATTTCGAAAATTAATTCTTTTTCGTTAATATACATTTTGAAGAAAAATAAAATCCATTCTTTTTCTAAAAAAATACATTCTTATATGTTTTAAAAATGATTTAATCTTACATATCTCATTGTCTTCAAATGAAATATTCTTATAGCTAAAACATTGTGATATGTGTAAAATTATATCATTAAAATTGAAGTTTAATTATAAATGAACTAGATAAAATGAAATTAAATTTCGTTTATCTAGTTCACTTATATTGAATTTTACGAAATCTGCTCAGACCAATTAAAATATTTTAAAAGAATACCAAAAAGAGTTATTCATATTCAAATAAGTTTCAATAATATTATTATGATGTTATAGATGCACGAAGCTCTTTGAATAGAAATTCATTTTTCGAAAGAAAGCGTTTTATCTTCGATTGCGGAGAAATCACTAATCCCAATAAGCCATAGGTCGGCGTGATTCAAATTAAAAAGGCCAGCTTTTGGACAAGAACAAAAAAGAGAACCCCAATTTGCCTCCTAGTGACACTCAAATCATACAAGTTGGACGTTTGTACACAAACCCCACCAATCAACAAATCTAACTAATAATAAATACACTATTTTTAGCACCTAATTAAAGTTCTGACCTAACATTCAATAAATTAGGTAAAAATAAAGTAAGCTGTAAAACAATTATCATAGTTTTAATTTTCTTTTAATATAAAGTAGTTTATAATCATACGAACAATTATGAAATTACACCCTAAATTGAGATAAAAGGAGACCCTAACTTTTTATATATTTAAAATTTGATGATTGAAATAATTAAATATTTATAATGTCGAAAAATAATATGTATCCGATGAAATAGTAGAGATAATTAATTTTTATATTTTCTTATGTCGACAAATGGGACAATGGAACGGGTCACGTTCAATTCAACTTGATGTAGTTGATTGTTCATTGAACTTTTGCCACACAAGCATCTACTATTTGTTATGGTCCAAATACTTCCAATACATAGGTACTTTTATGGCTCCCCAAAGGTCAATTATCAACTTTTGCATGTGATCTTGGGAACTTTCAACTTTCTCTTCCCTCAATTTGTCACTTGTTTAAATTTGACCAACTTGCATCACCTCTAATTCCCAACATCTATATAAATAGCAAATATTTCCTTCCAAATGTACCAAATGCATAAAAAATTAAGTGTATAAATTAAGAGTAAGATTGTTCATTCTTGTTCAAGTTTGACTACAAGATCCCCTCGAGTGCAACGAGGCAGAAGGGAGCTTGACTGCAAGATCGAGTATAAGATGAAGAGGCAAAGAGGTAGTAAGATGATGGGAAATAACTATGGGGAGAAGAAAAAGGCCAAAAGGGGTGTTGAGAAGCAAAGTGAAGAGGTGAAAATAGAGGAAGAAAAGAGGGAAAAGAATGATGGAGGAGATGTTGTGAAGGAGGTGGAGTTGATGGGTGAATGTGATAATTGGATTAATGAATGGCTTTGTTCATGGAGTAATGATAATGTTGTGGATGAACAAATGTCATGGGGAACATGTTGGTCACCTATTTGGGACATGGAGTTCTTGGGAGAAGCTTATATTAACTTGTACAATGATGTTTTGTGGGAGGATGATGTTTGGGGTTTGAAGGCCATCAAGGAAGTTCCAAGTTCATAGAAAAAGGAAAACTTGAAGATACTAGACATGTTTGTGTTATGATCTTTCAAGTATTGCTTTTCTTTTTACAAATCAGAGTTGACAGAACGTTGAATCTTAATGGATCATGATAAGTCATGTTGTTTGGATTCTTTAAAAAAAATTGTTAAATGCGTGTGAGATCTTTCAAAAGTTTTATAGTCTTTTTAGAAGATCAGACACGAATGCAACAATATCTTTAAAAAATTTAAACAACATAGACGATATCAAGGTCACTCTTCCACATGATGTATAGATGTACAACATTTTATGATTACTCTAACTATGATTAGTTAGCAATCAAATAATCTTTTTTCTTTTTATTGATACTATTTGATTAAAGATTTAAATGTGTTTATTAAAATTTCTTGGCTCACTAAAATTTCAAGAAGTAACAAACAACCTGATTGAATTTGCAGCATGATAGTAATAGCAAAACAAATTATAGAGGATGATCCGACAAACTACCTATTCTGCATTCACACAAAATTTGAGATAGAATCACACCTTAAGAGTGTGATATAAATAACATATTTTATTATAAGTAGTAGTGATCGATTCCACGATTCAATATACACTAATTATATAAAAAAGTTATTTATTGGTGTACAATTCACAAAATTGATTTTCCTTTTTAAGCAATAGCAAACGTGACAGTCCAAGTATAATGGCCACATAATGAGTAAATATAGGAATGGACTTGCCTCACCATGAAGCAACTCCAGTGGGATTTATACAAATGTCCCTGGTTTAGTTTATCTTTTAGATTTTGTGTCTATATAGCAAATAGGAATCTTTCTATATGAAATTATTTTTATCTATTTTATCATATATTTATTTTTATCTATTTTATCATATATTTGTCAATCTTATAAGTTAAATATTAGACAGTTGTCTAATATTTGCAACAATTTATAATAAATTTTATGAGATTTTCAATTTGTTTAAAACAATTTTTAAAACGCGATGTAACAGATTATAAATTACAAGAAAAAAAGAAGAAGACCATATCATTCAGATTACTGAAACGGGCCAAACTGAATTGGGTTGTTGGGAGCTAATTCAAGTTAATTGGGCTGGACTCTGTTAAATGGGTCTTCTTTCTTGTTTGGGTCATCATTTGCTTTTTAGTAGGAAAAACTACGCGAATAAGTATATATATATATATATACTAGTTAATTAACTAATATAATTATAATTTGAATTAGTTACGACTCGCGGTAATCATCTAGTTGTAATTATAGTTTGAATTTTGTATAATTCGCGTGATTTATACAAACGTTGTTTGTGATTATATAATTAAAAGTTGTGCGCAAATCAAATTGTATATCAAAATATAGAAACAAAGTGGATTGTATAACGAATATACAAATGTATACAAATGTTGCTATAACTATAGTTACAAGGTATAATTACCCAAACTATAGCTATGAAACATAATTAGACTTTATATGTTTGTCATTTATAGATTTTGCTCTTTTTAGTACTTGAAGTTCTCACAAAATAAAGAAATGAGTGGGCAATATAATTAATCTATCGAAAACAACTTTTCTATATCTCAAAATAGAGCTACGATCTGAGTAACGTTATCTTCTTCAAAAATTATTTGTAAAATTACACTAAAATATTATTGTTGAGTTTAGATAGTACAAGTTACAACTTCGTTGGATCTAATTATGATTAATCAAAATCGAACAAATTATAATCACAAATTTATCTCATTAACAAATATTAAAATCAAACTTAAGTAGACGAAATTAATTTAACATGATAACAAACACAGTAATTTTAAAATCAAAATTTTCAAAAATATACCACATAACAATAAGTTAAACAGCAAAATATATAGACGATCAACAGGAATTATAGTGGAATAATAAATATTTTTATCATCCTTAATTTGAAACGTCTTTGTTCGAAAATGTTTTACCCTTTAATATGAAGCTTTTCAAAATTTAATCGAGTTTCAATATCTCTGCAAAGCTTCCACATAATTTCTTTCGAATTGAGCAGAAATCCGATAGGATCATCATAATTTTTCTTTTTAAAAAAAGTATAGGTGACCCACCACAAAAGATGAGAGGACGCTCACATCTTATCATTCCCCATCAATAAATTTAATCTCCGCGAGTGAAACACAAGTCAAAATTAACAGCAGAGTGCAGAGACCAAAATCCCGTCACGTATACTAAACGCTCCTTAAAATCGCGTAAGGCACAAATTCCACAACCTTCTTCTTTTTCACTGTTTTTTATTTTTCATTTCCCACCTTTAAACTGCTCAAAAAAGTACTTGACACAAAACACACACACTGTCACTCACTAACAACACTACAGTTCACACTCACACACTCTTAAACTGAAGTGAAAAGCCCTAAATCGAAGCTTCGAGAAATGGCGGAAGGCAGAGGATCTTCGCTTGTTCATCTACTCATAATAGTACTCAGCTTAACCGCTTTCGGATTCGCCATTGCCGCTGAACGTCGCCGGAGCACTGTAATGATTTCCCTTTCTTCTACTCTATCTATCTACCTGTTTTTTTTGTTTTTTTTTGTGTGTATGTATATATATGTAGCTGATGAGTGTAAATTGAGCTTAATTTAGGTAGATCCAGTGAGAATTGGTGTATTTTCTGTAATTGTATTGATTTTTGAAGATCTGATATGCTGCATTTGTTAGCTCAGCGGTATGCTCTCATATATTTTTTGAAGTTTTTAGTATTCTGATTGTTAATTCGTTGTGTGTAAGTGTAGTTATATGTTGGAAGGATTGTTTAAAGGAGTTTGTGGTTATAATTGGCGGTAGGACGTAGCAGTGCTATTTCTATGTTTAGTGAATTTGTCAGAATTGAGTAGTGGTACTTGATGATTATAACTGTGCTGTGGATTTCCTTTTGTGAAAACATGCAGGGTTTGAAAATGAGAAGAAATGTAGGGGAATTATAGGTTGCACAAACTTACTGAATGTAATTAACGTGTGGTTAACTTAGTAAGATCAAGATGCTTGGGAGTTGGGTGTGTAACGAAGGGAATGAATTTATTCTGTGAGAAGTTTGAAGAAATGCATTAAACGTCAATTAACTTGTTATTAGTGATATTATTATTGCTAACTGAATCAGATGCTCATGTTTGATAGTAACTAATTTTACCAGTAGCTACGCTCTGTTTCAATGGATCAGCAAAATTATGTCTATGGATAGTAGAAAATAGATAATTTGTGTTATATAAAGATTTTTGTTCAGAATGATTTAGATTGTCATTACTCATTTGGTTGTGCCTCGTTACTGAATTATGTCTTACTGAACTGCTTGGTCTGTATCATCTGATGGAATGGTGAGAGATCCCTTTTCATGGAAGTGAATTTGACTTCTAAGTCTCCAATTTCTAGGACAATTGAATCATTCCAACATCAAATGTAAAATCCTGACACTGGATATGAACCCGGATAGTTGTTTTTTAGACCAAAGGACACTGTGTTTCACATGCTTCAAGTGCCATGCCATTTTCATGCTCTTTCCTTCCAGCAATCTTAAAGATGTTTCGCCCCTCCAAATAATGAAGTATTACGCGTATCCTCCTAGGATTTAACTAGCCTTCCTCTACAAGTAGAGGGAGTAGGAACATCAAAATTTAAATAAACAAACCAGCACGTCAGTGAAGAAAAGAAAAGAGGAAAAAAACTAGTAAGATTTTGTAGGGAAGTATAATTGCTGGAGATGAATAATTAGATTAAAGAGTGTGTGATTATGGAGTCAATTCACACATTCTCTCTGACCTAATGTTTATCCCTTACAAATTTGTAACTGTTCCTTCTTTTCTCTACCAGACTTGTATTTTGTATAAATTTTGATGTTCTTGCTCCCTCACACAGGCATAGAGTAGGCTTGTTGAATTCTAGGGAAATTGCCAATTTTTCATTATTTGGTGGGGCAAAATGTTCTTAGGGAAGTCTGTTTTCATATTTGTCAAGCATTGTACCATTTTCTTGGTCTTTCCCGCTTGCATAATAATTTTTTTATTCATTCAGAGTTCAGACTACTCTTTGTTTGATTTTACTGGGTATGTTGTTGTTTCATTCAAACTACTCAACCTATTGCAGTCACTTGCAAAATACATCTATGAAATGTAAAGGAGATGTCTATGTAATTTTCAACTGAAATGTAAAGGAGAACTCTTATTATCCCACTAAATAAATCACTTGGAGCTCTTCTACATTTTCTACTTTCACTTGTCTCATTTCATTTTTTTCCGAATTGCTTTGAGTGATAATCAGAGCTAAGAATTATTAGCAGCTATAGTCCCTAATCTGTATGGACATATAGCTGGTGAGTGTCCTTTTACTTTTTTAAAGAACTTTGCACCTTATGTCCATCTTTAGATAAATCGCTGGTGTTTAAGAATTCCTACTTAGTATAATGACAGGGCACTTGATTTGTGCACTACTATTGACTACATTTGTTAATATAATTCCTATATGTCCTTTACAAAGAAATTGTTAATATCCCCATTGAACAGCATTTCTCTTTGCCTGTCAATTAGAAGCAGAGAGTTAAACAGAAACTTAACAAACACCCCCACCAAAGAAATAAATAGGAAATAGTCGCAATTGTTCAGATGAGCAGTTGTAGTGGGGAGAGTATAGTGAGAAGTCTCAGTGAGTCTAGAGGGATGAGGTGATCATAAATCTAAACTTCCTTTTCCTTGGGTTGGTTTTGCATTCACTTAAGTTGTCGCAGCAGTTACATGAATCCTGGTTTTTCATTATCCCGAGTGCTCACAGCAGTGGCATGCTTCTATGCATTTCTTGTGGTAGTTAGCAGGATGGTGCAATACGATAGAGTTTGTTAAAATAGTTGTGCTTTTTAAACATAGGGGTTGGCAATTAGAGGGCTGTCACCAGAATGTGGCAGAGAAGAAAAAGGGGTGTACCAGTGATATAGTTGCAGTGTAGAGAGTTTCTGTAGCATGCGAATAGTTAATTCAAGAGTCACAACTTATTGAGGATATGACCTTAAATAGAAGGTTGTGGAGGACACATATTAGGGTGAGAGGTCAGTAGTCGTAGAGTTTCTAGTTCTTTCA
Organism: Solanum aculeatissimum; assembly: GCA_038996855.1. Classification (NCBI taxonomy): domain Eukaryota; kingdom Viridiplantae; phylum Streptophyta; class Magnoliopsida; order Solanales; family Solanaceae; genus Solanum; species Solanum aculeatissimum. Next base: position 40,189 of record JBCEWC010000088.1, on the reverse strand, counting down.
TGTCTCTTTTTATTGCACGTGCCTAACTCATACTCCGAAAGCTAGCTCAAAGGGAGGAGGGTTGCCCAAGCCTTATTAGGAGTCCACCCATCTCATTAACTACCGATGTGAGACTTTTGTCATTCTTCAACTCCAACGAATAATTATCTATTTGTTGGATTAATGATTTTGAATTTTCATCTGATGTTGAGGATCACTATAAGCAAAGATAACTCCCCTACTATAATGTTAGGGGAACCCTTATTATGAAGCCAAAGGGTTCCCTTTTTATTCATAGTCGGTACTTCACTGCCATATTGAGTTTCAATTTGACTATCTGTTAAACATGAATCAATATCATTACAAACAGAGGTACAATCACATTCTTTCAGCTGGATGATAAAAAATAATGTGGAACGCGGTGTTGAGCCCCCTACAATTTTGATCAGGGGTCTGGAGATGAATTTGAAAGAAATTCCCTTTATTTTTTCTCACTGTAGGCTTGGAACAAAAGTTCCTGTGCAATGTGCCTCTTTTCCAGCTTGCCTGAGATGTATGAAGTGTTTACTTGTATTAAGCTGTCTAGCACAGGAGTCTATTAGGTTGTGATAAGAATATTCAGATATGTGAAAAACTAACGCTCTCTGTTTCTTGCTCATTTAAACTGAATACATTTGGATGTATCACTTTTGAGTAGACTTATCATCCTTATATTGTTAAAATGGATGATGCCTCTCATGGAATTATTTTATGAGCAGAAAGATGTTGAGTGAAAGAAATGAGTTTATGAACACAGCTTTTGATGGACTGTGCATCCATCTATAATATTGCAGCTCACTATATGACATTCAAAGGTGTTACAATTGCAAAAGGCAAAAGGGGATCAAAAGGTGTTAAGCCCCAAGAGATTTCTTGGTTCAGAATTAGGAATGGTAGACTTGATGTCTAATCTAGTTCCCTTGCTTTCCCTGTAAAAGTTATATTAAACTCGGTAATTGTATGAAAACTTCTTAAGGTGCTACAAGTAGGATGGAATTAAGGAGTGATGAGCAAACACCGAATCAAACTTTGCAGGCCAAATAATTTAGAAAATTAGGCACTGAGACAGGCTATTTTGCCGGTTAACTCTGATGGACTACAGCATAAACTACCAATGAATTTTGTGTTTTGAACCTTGATAGAACAAGCTTATTAGCTGTGTAATTTGGTTCCTTTTGACAGGGTACTTTGCATGATGATAATGTTACCAATCGTACATATTGCGTTTACACCTCAGACGTTGCCACTGGATATGGAGTAGGTGCTTTCTTGTTTCTTCTTTCAGGCGAGGCATTGCTTATGGGAGTGACAAAATGCATGTGCTTCGGAAGACCTTTATCTCCTGGTTCAAATCGTGCCTGGGCCATTATATACTTCATATCATCATGGTGCTAATCTCATTATTGCTCTTCTTTGACATTTATGTAGAAGTAAAAGTCCCGTATAAATTACATTATTATGGTCATCCATCAAAGATCAGCATCAAACTATCTTCTGTTGCCATATAGATATGCATGGTTCTGTCCACTGACATGTTATAATGTTTGAAAAGAAAATCATATCACATATTTGTTATGTTGGATTTTTTTTTTTCCATTTATCTGAACTCTGGTCTCCAGTTGGAGTGCTTGATGGTGGATAAACATTAAATATTTGGACTCTTTACATTGTCTTTACTCTTTTGCACTCTTGATTTGTCATCAAGTTATTGCAATTTTCACCTTGCAAATTATTTCAACCAGTTTATTGTTAATGCTGATAGTACCTTTCGAACTGCAATTTGCTGGCAATCCATAAGATCTATTAAGCAGTATCCCGAGTTTTTTTTTTCTATTACTATGTGCGAATATTTTCAAAGGATTCATCCTACGATATACTAATCATTTATACATCTGCAGGCTGACATTCCTGGTTGCAGAAGCATGTGTTATTGCTGGCGCAAAGAAAAATGCTTACCACACCAAGTATCGCGATATGATCTTAGCAGAAAACTTTACTTGCGAAACACTAAGGAAAGGTGTCTTTGTTGCTGGAGCAGTTTTTATCGTTGCAACCATGATCCTTAATGTGTATTTCTACATGTACTTCACGAAGGCTACCACTCAGCTAGCTCATAAGACAAATCGTACCAGCTCAAATGTCGGAATGGCTGGTTATGCATAGATTTTGCAGAAGAAACTTTAGCTAGGCTCTAAATTACCTATATCATTGACACTATGTCTGTATAATGTACTACTCCATAAATCTGCTTATTTTTTCCCTCTGTTGTTGGGTATTTGATAAGTGATAGATTATACAGATAACAGAAAAAATTGTTTGGTTAAGAAAAATGAACTATCTGGTGTAATTTTATAAGTGAAATTTACGGAGGATAGAAAATAATCATATCTTACTCCGACCTTTGAAGGGTTGAAATGTTATTTTTTCAATAAATCCTCAAGTCAAATAAGAACAACAATAATATATTTAGTGTAGTTTTACAAAATGAGATCTGAGAAGGGTAAACCTTACCCCTATCTCAGAAGTAAAAAACCGCTGAATAAACTTTCAGATCAAGAAATTATTAAAAATCGAACAAAATTATATATTTTGATTTTTCAACTTTTTTGAATATCTTATTTATTTATTTATTTTTCTCTTTTGTGCATGTTTTCATTGGTACATAAGTTGTAAATGCTGGGTAAGGGGGAGGATGTCGTGGGTCTTAGACAACAAGGACAACATTCATAAAGAAAAGGACTACTATGAACATGAATTCCCTTTATGAACACAGTCTGTCATGACAATGAAATTATCAAAATCTTTGACAAATCTATGCAAGCTTAATATTCATTTAATTTGGTTTGATTTTTTTTATTTCTATTCGATGTTTGGTACTCATTTTTAGGGGCGGGTGCATAGTTGAGGGTACATATTTGGTTGAATTGATAATTTTGATTCAAATCTGATATATAACTTTAAATCAGGCGGAAGTCTATTTTGACACTTTCATTAAATTTGTATCCACCTTTCATTATTTCGTTTTACATATATATTCAAATCGAATATACTTATGAAGATGATCTTGACAAAATCAAATGTATGTAAGTGAAGTTCAAGAATTTTGGCTTGAAGTCCAGTTATTTTTGCTTGAACTTCAGCTTTATGTACATGAAGTTCGGATAAAAAGAATTGAAGTCAGTTCAAATTGACTAAACTCCCATGACATATCACTTAAGTTCAAGCGAAAATAATTATAGTGAAGTAAAAATGACTAACTTCAAATACATGATTGAAATTTAGAAAGAATGATTGAACTTCAGTCACATGAAATTTCAGACGTGATATCTAAAGTTAGACTTTGTCAAGACTAACTTTAGAAACTGTATGTCTGAAATTGTCCGAATTGATACACGTGCGATAAAATAATAATTTTAAAAACGGACAGAAGTTAAACATCAATGTAAAAACGGGTAACTATTCACTTCCCCCCTAATTTTTTTTTAATTTTTCTTAATTCATAAACTTCAAATCCTTAATCCGTTTTTACTGCTTTAAGGTTCAAGCTAATTTAGATATGTGTTGTGAAAGACACATTAAAGCGGGGTACTCTGGATTAAGATTTTTCTTATTATAATGTTTTGAACACAAGAACTCCGATTAAGAGTTGAAGAATCTTAAATTCCCAACAAACTCTTGTATGATAGCTTGATTTAACCATATATTACACAAATTGAAGTGAAAAAAATACTACAGACTTCTTGGTTATATCTTATATAGATTTTCTAAAATTGATTGTTATATTTCTAAAATATTATTAGTATATGACATAAAAGTAATTTTGTTTCTTCCATAATAATAGATTGTATATTATATAAGTTTTTTGGTATATAATTGTATCCCTATCTTGAATTTATTTTTGGTTGGTATATGTTCCTTGAAACTTATAATTACTAATTTATTTTGCATATTTCCACATAGAGCCTTTATTATTTCATTCTATATTATCACCTACCACTTTGGGTTCAAATATATACTACAATAATTTACGTATTATATTTTTCAAGATATTATATTTATTATATTCAAAATACTTAATTTTCTTGTTTATGAATTATATAATAATTGTCAACCTTAGCTTAATATAAAAAATTTTGTCCAACTATGATTTCAATCTAAAAGGGAAAAAAAATTGTGGACATGTTAGATATACCAACCATTCTAATTCTAAAATTCTTTACATAATTGAAAGTTATAAAAAATATATGCTCTCACGTAGGATGCATGCGTCTACTTATTCAATTTTATACAAATTTAAGTGTCTACTTATGCACATTTAAAATTAGTGAACGCAGATGTCAATCGAGATCACTTTAAAATGCTCGTTTAGGTGTTTATGTTAAACAATTAAAGAGTCATCAACTAAATAACTAGTCTATGAAAGGATAATTGGTGAAGTTTTTTATATTTGCTAACCGCAGGATAATACTTCCTCCGTTCTATAATAATTGTTCGCTATTGACTTAGCACAAGGATTAAAAAATAGTAAATGGTAGAGGTAATTTTACCAAATTACTCTTTGAATATAATAAATATAATAAGAAAATTATTATAATTAATGACAAGGGTAAATTAGGACCTAAGTATAAAATCATCTCTTAATTTCATAAATTTGGCAAGTACTCCCTCCATCCACGTTTACTTGCCCCTTATTGACTTAGCACAAGGATTGAGAAGTAGTAAACGATAAAGATAATTTTACCAAATCGCGCTTAGAATATAACACATACAATGTCTTGAGAAATGCAGGAATTAAGTGTAAAAATGTCTCTTAGATTTCATAAACTGAACAGGTATTGTAGAACATCCAAAATAGTATAGTGAACAAGTAAAAATAGACTGAAAGAATATGATTAGACATCTATTTTTATATAATGAACAAGTAAAGATGAACGAAGTCAGTATTAGATCAAAAGTATAATGGAAAGCAAAATTATTGAATTTCAATAAATCCATGTACTATTTCTTCAAACTTTTTTTCTTGTGAATGGACATTTATTATAAGAACTATTTTATTCAAAATTCCAAGTGGTTTGGTCACAAAATTTAAGAAATGGAATGTCACATTCCAAACATTTATTTGGCAATGCCAGCCCCAAACCTCATCATGGACAATCAATTGGCCACATCCTCTTTTCATTTAAAGAGCCATAATCTAATTTTGTCCCTTTCTATTTATTAAAAACTCTAAAATAATTCCCACACCCCTATTCATGAGAAAGATAAAGAGGAAAATGGCCAAGAATGAAAATATGCCAAGAAGAAAATGGCCAAAATTGAAATAAAATCACTAGTGATTCCAAGAAGAAAATGGTAAAAAAAAGTTAAGTAAAAGACAACCCTAGAGACTTAAACTTTAATGTGAGTGTTAGAAAAAGAGTAAAGATTGTATAGTAAAAGACACAAAGAGGAAAACAAATCCAAGGTACAAACTTAAATGGGGTTTAACTTATTCACACTTTTTAAAAGATGGGAAATATCATTTTGTTTTTTGGTTTAATATTAGTTAGTACATTGTAGTCGTTTTGTATCAATCATTTTCTGCTTTCGGTGCTAGTATATTTGAGTTGAAGGTCTTTCAGAAACAACCTCTCTATCTGTATTAGGTAGTAGTAAAGTCTGCGTACATCCTACCCTCTCCAGACCTCACTTGTGAGATTTCACTAGGTATGTTATTGTTGTTTATTAATTATTACCTTATCATAAGGAAAACGTTTCATTTTATTTCTTTTAGAGCACCAATCTGAAGCTAATTTTAAAGCATAATCTAAACTTGAAGAATAAATTTGGATCTTATATTTTATCTCTCGAAGAATTTAAACACATGAAGTACATCAATAATAAAATTCTACGAGACGATTTGCTAACCACAAAGTAGTAATAAACCCAAAGTTGAACATAAACAAAATTACTCAATTTTAATAAATATATGAAAAAATTGGATCCCTCACCCCCCACCCCCACCCCATGCAACAAAGTAAATATAAATATTTGAGAAAAGAGGGAAATAAATGAATAGTAAAAGACACAAAGAGAAAAACAAATCCAAGGTACAAACTTAAAAGGGGTTTAACTTTATTCACATCCAGAAGATCAGACATGTTTTTTATTAAAAAATTAAAATTGGAACTTTGATTTTGATTTTTTTTTCTTAAATAAAATGAAAAAAAATAATTTCAAAGGCAAATACAAACAAAAGGCACTTTTCTTTAATCCCTTTTTTAGGGGACAAATCCAACAATGTTGAAAAGTTTTGGGCTACTTTTATCAAACTTTTCTCATAGTTCAAACTCTGATGAAAAGTTGTTGATTATTCCAATACACTGACAATTAATTATTTTTTTAATAAATTGGTTAATTAGGCCTTAATTATTATTCCTCTAATTTAATTTGTATTTTTACAGAGTCAAATTATTTTATAATTATTTTTATATATATAAAAATACATTGGTTAACTAGGCCTTAATTATTATTCCTCTATTTTTAATTTATATATTTTAATTCATATTTTTACAGAGTCAAATGATTTTTTTAATTATTTTTATATAATTTTTAAATATATTTATATGTGATTTCACCATGCTAGTATCCTCAATTAAGCCATATAAATTAAAAAATAGTTTGTTCTTGCTTGTCATTTGAAGTATAAACTCTATTTTTAATAAAAATTAAAAGTTTTATGTACTTAGTTAATATTCATATTCCAAATTAAGCAATATAAATTAAACTATTTTATTTTTTATATGGTTGAAATATTTATTGAGGGGACCTAATTATTGGTTTTTGTGGATTTGTCTGATCATATATTTTATTTTATTTATTTAATTACTAAATAAAGATTTGTTTTTTCTTATTCTTTTTTATTTATTTATTTGGAAAATTACTAAAATTATTGTGTAGTCTTGTGAATGTTCATGGATTTGACAATTCCTCGAACAGGTCGCTCTATGGCATTTTCTTTCCTTTTTTGGGAAAAGAAGAAAACAACATAATTTTAAAGGATTTTTTTGTAAAAAAAAATTTAATATATTAGATTAGTTAAGTATTATTAGAGATAATTGTTATGAAAAATAAAATTAATTAGGAGCACAAAAAATAAGATTAGTTATTAACTAAAGTACATTGTATACTGCAAAACAACAACAACATACCGAGTGGAATTTATAAGTGGAGTCTGGGAAGAGTAAAACGTACACAGACGTTACCACTACCTCATAGAGGTAGAGAGGTTGTTTCCGAGAAATCCTTGTCTCAAAAATCAAGCCCATAAGCAAAATAACTAGATATGGAAGAAAGGAAAAAAAAAGGAAGAACGACTAATAATGAACAACAAATGATAGTATGTAAGTACGATAAAATTAACAAATATAAGACTGATAAAGACAACACGGGATATAAAGACACGATTAATCTTACTATCCTACTATATTCCAAGGTCAGACATCAACCTATCTCTACTAACCTATTAGCTTGCTACTCTAATTCACGATCTCCACTCTTTTTTATCCAAAGTACATTGTATACTGATAGTGTAGAATTCTTTTTGAAAAATTGTATTTTGTATATATCATCAAAAGCAATTTACTACGATATTATATTCATTCAATTTTTTCGATATTGTGTTTGCTAATATTGTCTTGAAGCAAATTTTACAATGAACTTTTGTTATTTAAACAGTATTGTCTGTGATTCAAGAGTTGTTGCCATTGTATTTATGTTTATTCCTTATTCTTCAATCTCTCTGAGAGTCGTTGGTGGTGTATTTTTGAAAGTGGGATGATTTAGATCATTAAGAATGTCAAATAATAACTTTGAGAAAGACGATATTTGATATCTTGAATTGTCTGTGAATAACCTAGAGTTAGGGGGATATCCAAAAGATCACTTCAAGAAAATATACATCCCTTTATATATAGGGATAAACAAAAATTTAAGATTTAAAGAACATAGATTTTCGATTTTAAAAAAAAAAATTTATTTAAATAGCAAAAGCAAGCACATAAAATAGAAGAATTATTTTGTCCACATAAAAAAAGATAAATAGAAAACTCCACTTGAATATAGATGAAAATTTGCTAAAATTATGTATATTATATAATTTAATATCAGAATTAATGATATTAGGTAGAATTATCAACCGACCTGATTTTTGTGGTTTTGGTAAACGGAATATTAGCAACCTTTTTAGCTTAAATTCAATTATTACTAACAAAAAATAAAATAAAAAATGGGCCAAGTTTTTTTAACAAAAATAATAATTATATAAATGAATGTAAACAAATAAAATGTATAAAATTCAAAGTAGAATTAAAGTATTTAGGAATGTCGGAATGAACAACTTCCAAGATTACAATATTTTTTTTTAATTATTTAAAAAAAAGAATAATTATGTATAAAAAACCAGTCAAAGTCAAAGCTAGATTTCTAAAATAAAAATATTAATTTGGTTCACTACAAAAGGATTTAGAGCAAAAATTTCATTTTTTTAAAAAATCTCTTGTTTATAGATGGATATGAAAGTCGAGTTATTTTTTTGGTTGCCCATCTGGTATTTAGTGCCTGTATTGGAGCTTGATTATTTCGAATTCGCGTTGCGTAGGGCACATTTAGAGAAAGCGCTTCCTACGAAAGATTTTTTCATATCCAGGGTTCGAACTCGAGATATCTGATTAAGAGAGGAGCAGTTTCATTCACTGCACCACATCTTTTGATGGTTGTTGAGTTATTTTGATTGCATTGTGTATGGAATTCAATAACATAATCTTTCGATGAATATTTTTATCAAAAATAAGATTTTTCAATCTAATTTTGATGAATCAATTTTCAACGAAATCGATTAAGAGTTCACATCTAAATATAGCACATTTTAAGTTTTTTAAGTGATCATTATTAGAAATAAGAAAATATAATAGGGTTACTAAGTATCAATCCTTGATCCAATTTATAAGCTTAAAAATGAATTAATTTATATTAATATTTCAAAAAATAGGGTTCACAAGTTCACTTAATTAGCATCAAAGTTAGCAAAATTAGGATCGTACAAACCTACTAAGCACCTGAAAATTAAATAAGTTGAACTTATTAATCCCAAATTAATTAAATTAGATACACAATTTTATTTTTAATTATAATTATTATTTTAAATGTTTTTTTTTTAAAAAACAAAATAATTTCTTAACACAATAGCGAGATTCCCGGTCAATTTAACCTACCAAAATGTTGCCTCATGATTTTGCTAATCTATGTCTTATTCTTTTAATTAATATATATATATATTTAAGTACTTTTTTCTCTTTATTTTTTAAAATGTACTTTTAATATTAACCTCATAATTATTAATTTAAAAAATTTATTATTTAGATTTTATTCTCAAGTGATTATTAATTTGTAGCATCGCACCGACATTCAATTCTTCAAACATAATAATTCTGTAGTATTTTTAATAAGTTGAAAAAACTCATGATCTTTTTTTCTAAATAAAATAATTACAGAAAAGTTTTCAGTATAAAAATATATGTATAATTTATTCTCATGTTTCTTTTAATTTAAAATAATTTGCACATTATTTTATGAAATTTTGCAGTGTAAATATCTTGATATTACTCCCTCCAATCTGTTTTAAAATATTTGTGATGATAAAAATTAATTTGACTACTATTAAAAGTTAAATTAATATTTTAAATATTTAAAAATTATATAAAAAGTAGTATAATTTATAATTTTGTAATGCCAATATAATAAAAAAAATATTAATTAAAATTTATGTAGTTTAACTCTAAAAAAATGTGATCAATATTGTCCAATGTGATTTTAGTAATTCACTTTGAATATCAACAATTATGATAAATTATTCTTCTTATTTTTTGGATTATTAATCCATTACGATCTATTGTTATTTTGTTATGTATCATCTAAAAGATAATCAGAAGTAATTATCATTACAAAAATGAGAATAATCTCAAATATAATACTGCTATAATATATTAAAATACATCGTAATTTTTATCATATACATTTTAAATAAGCGCAAAGTTACTATTAATACAAATATAAAAGTTAAATTTTCGCTATCAAAAAGTATAATTAGATGAATACGACTTTTTTATTTTTAACCAAAAACTTAAAATTCAAACAATTTAAAATAGAGAAGCACATGATAAGGTGAGCCTTTTTATTTTAGAAATCTTACTTAATATAAATTTTAATTAATCAGATCAATAGATTTCGAATTTATTTTAAAAAAAAACATTTTAAGTTCCAACAACAACCTCATACAAGAACACACCCACTGCTAGTTTTTATGTTTTTTCCTTAAATGGGCCCTACCCTTTTGCACAAATACTACCCATGTTCCCTTTCGTTTTCATTTAACGATGGAGTCAGAATTTTTATTAAGAGTATTTAAAATTTAAAAATAAATACACAAAGTCACTAAAGAAATTTTTGTATATTATATATAAATAAATAATTTTAACTATATATAAATAATATTTTCTCAATTTCAAAAAGAATGATTTGTTTTCTTTTCTAGTGAAAAGAAGATTTGATTTCCTTTAGTAATACTTTGATTTCAATTTTCCGCGTGACATATTTAAGGTTACAAGATTAAAAAATATTTTAATATATTTGGCATAACTTTAACTTAGGATTGTAAGATTAAAAGATCTTACTCTCTATGTTTCTAAAAAGATGACTTATCTTTTTTTTGGTCTGTTTCAAATAAAATGATCTATTTCATATTTTTTTACAAAATCTTAATTTTAACTTTTCACGTAACATGTTTAAAACCACAAGTATCAAAGAGCATTTTAGTATATTTGACATAACTTTACTTTAGGATCACAAGATTGAAAAATTTTCTTTATTCTCTTAAACTACGTGTCAAACCAAACTAGGTCATTCTTTATTCGTGTCAAGTCAAACTAGACAATTTTTTTTAAATAAAGAAAGTATTATAATATTTTATCAAATATAATATTATAATGAACTTCTCGATTCTATGTAGCTCCGCTATTAGTCTACCTCTAACCCCTATGCCCACACACCCCACCATACACTTCATTCTCCCTCTTGCTTTCTTTATTTTTGTGTCTCTCTCCCTCTCTCTTTTATGTACTTGAGAGTAGTTGAAAAACTCACACATAAAAACCCCATAAGAAAAAAAGAGAGAAGAAATAGATTCATTTGTTTAAATTCACTTTTGTTATACACTTTTTTGTGTGTGTTTTTTCTTCTTTATGTGGGTGTTTTTCTCTCTTTACTATTGGTCATACCAAGAAAAATTAGAACCCAAAAAACACTCATGTATTCTTCTTCTTCTTCGATTTCTTCTCTTGTGTTGCTTCTTCTCATGATTATCGTAATCGTCGTTCCGCTACATTCCGTACAATTTTCAATGGCAATACGGATATTTCCAACAACTTCAGTGGTATTATCGGAAACAAATTTAACCAGCACCAAGATTAATCAAACGGCGATTTTTCGAAAGTATTTTCACAACATCATCGTCAACAACAATAATAATAACAACAACAACGGTACGAGAAATGGTACGGCTTTATTACATGACAACAAACGAAGAGTACCCAGTTGCCCAGATCCTCTTCATAACAAGTAAAAATCTCGGTGTGGAATCGAACGGAACGTTCATCGTGAAAGTTCAGGTAGTCAATCAATCGATCGAGCTGCTAAGTTTCTCGAATTTTTTTTTTTTTTTTAGTATGTTATCCAAAATACCCACGTTTTTCTCAAACCCATAGTTTTTTTTCTTTTTTTTGGTGAATTAAATTGGGTAAAACCGTGGGTATTTTGGTATTTGGAAAAAATGTCTAGCTAGCTATAATTTTTAATTTTTTTTTTGCTTTAAATAGATCAAGAAATTGATGATGATGATGATGATGTATATAAAAGGGGTGAGATTTTAATGAAACTCCATAGTTTATTTCTTGATGTTTAATTTTATTTTTTTTGTTGGATTTAATTTTCTATATGTCAATAATTATTTCTAAACTCAATAATTCAGCCAATAATGAAAACTAGTATACAATAATAGAAGAATTAGAAAAGAAAATGGTATCTAATTACTCTTTTGTCCTCTCTTCACCCTTTCTTTCTTGATAGATAGAAAAAGAAAAAGAAAAAGAAAAAGAAAAAGAGAAGCATTTTTTTGTTTCTATGAAAAAAAATTAATTTATATATATTGACGATAAAATATATATTTATATAATTAAATTACTTTTTAGGTAATACATATAAATTTTCTTGATAATAGTTAAGAATTTAAATTTTATATATCGTTGATATAAATAATTTTTTACACTCATGTCATGTGGAATTTAAAATCTTTAAAATAAAATATGTTATTTGATTGTAGTGTAAAGGTTATTTACAAGATATTAAAATAAAAATCTATTACCAAAAAAAATTATTTATATTGATAGTGAATATTAGTATACTAATTAAATCCATTCTTTCGTTGGTAATTTGGTAGGTGTAATATATTTTTATATTATTATATCATTTCAAAGATATTTATCGATAAATTTTCTATGTGAAAATAAGATTGTTATCATGATATTGTAAAAAATATTGTTGATAATGTACGTTACTTAAATTTAATTCTTCGATGGTAATTTATGAAATTTCACTAGGTATGTTGTTATTATTGTTATTATTGGTAATTTGGTGAGCGTCTAAGTAACGCACATTCTTGGTGTAATTCTTTATTAATTTTTTTTCACACTAACAAGTCATTCAAAAGATTTTTATCAATAAACCTTCTTAAAATATGAAAATTAAAATCTTAAGCGCGATAATTTCTAACTATGTATACAATTTATATTCTTTTGATAAATATCATAATTAAACTTTTATACAACAACAATAATAACATATTCAAAAAAATCTCAACTCAATAACTAACCTTCTACCACATTTTTAAAAACAAACCAATAATATAGCTCCATATATATATAAACTTTATAATAACAACAACCTACCCAGTGAAATCCCTCAAGTGAGGTTTGGGAAGGGTAGAATGTACACAAACCTTACCAGTACCTCAAAGGTAGAGAGGTTGTTTCATGGAAACTCTCGTCTCAAAAATTCATAGACAAAATAAACTAGATATGAAAAATAGGGAAAGGAAAGGAAAAGAAAAGAAATCGGAAAAACAACTAATAACGAAAAACATGATAGTGTGTAAATACGATAAAAATCAACATATATATGACAAATAATGACAACACAAGCTATAAAAACACGACTAATCCTACTATACCCCAAGTCCAGACATCAACCTAATCATGCTATTCTAATTCGCAACCTTCATTGCTTTCTATCTAACGTCATGTCCTCGGTGAAATCAAGTTTTGCCAAATATATATAAACTTTGAAATTAATATATTGAGGTAATTCCCAAATAGGAAATTTATTTTTCTGATTTCAGAATCAAAAAGTAATATCTACTTGTAGCTATCAAAAGATTGAAACTTATCAATAGAAAAATCAAGAAATAATAATTTACACCTTTTGTGAGTGTCCAGAAATCAATATGCAATTTTTGGTATTTCTTAAAACTATTAAATTGTTATTCAAAAATAGAAAAACTTCAACTTTTTTATGTAACATGACGTACCCAATTTTTACTATAAGTGCTAAATCTAGATTTTGTTATCACAGCTTTTTTCTTTTTCTTTCTTTCTATTCTTCCAAAGAACTTTTAGTAAAATTTACGGTGTGTCATATCTTTATATAATTTTTTTTCTTTCAGAGGGGTTCAAATTCGAAATCTATGATTTAGGTTCAAGAATCCTTTGGGGTCGCCTAGTGGTTCTGGACTCAGAACTTCCATGTTAGAGGACTCAAGTTTGAAATTCCTTGCAGCGAAAGCAAGGGGTTTACCTTCTGGTCGAGCTCGTCGCATCAGACTTGCCTAGTGCTGTTACCTCTCCTATGTGATTTACGAGTTTGTTATTGCATAGGAGCGGGTGTAGATTCATCTTGTCATAAAAAAATTTTAAGCTCGAGAGATTTCAACCATACTACCAAAGCTTATATTAATTATGAAGTGTCTTGTCATCTATGTGATAATTTTTTTAAAAGTTTTTATAGGGACATTTTTATATGGACAATATTTATTGTGATTGATGGTTTTTTTTTTTCTAACTTATGTTTGGTTGACTCTTTGATTTTACACTATCAGATCCAAAGTGCCTTATCATGCTGCAACATTTTTTTTATATTTCATTTGACAGTAAAAACAAGATTTCCAAAATCTATTGTGATTGATGGGATTTCTTATGTTTTGTTCCAAGTTATTTCTTGGCCATTTTTGTAGTAGTAAGTACTAAAAAGTTTGATATTGCATGACATTGTAAGTAGGGGCCTATTCATCTTTTATTGATAATCGATAAATTCTTAAGAGCTTGTGGTACATATATATGGTTCAACACTTCTTGGTTGATGAAGCTCTCTTTCTATTACTGTCTTTTACGTAAATATTAAATTTGTCTGATAAGGTTCGTACATATGAGGGTACGTTAAATTCATACATCAGACGTTGTGCTCTCTCATTAGTGACGAATACAGCTAACAAATTTAAACTATGGGTTCAGATAAAATCAAAATTAGCCAAATAAATTGAAACAAATATTATACTGGATAAATATATATTTATAAATATAATATGCTACTATTATTTTTTAGTTGTCTATTAATTGGATCTAAAATCTAGAACAAGTTCCAACCTATTATATATTGTATATCTCCCCCTCTTTTTCTTCATTAAATAATTTAGGTACTTATTAAGGTATTATTAGTCAAAGATCTATTTTGTTGACTATTTTATTGGTGTAATATAGGGCCACTTTTTGACCACATCCAGCACATTGGCACATACAAAGTCAATGAAAAGATGCTATTGTTACTATTTCTTTTTTGTTTTTCATCCGTAGTATATTTAGCTTGAGTTTCGATTAATCTAAATTTATAACACATAATATTCATTAAATAAGAAAATTTGGCTCCATAGGCAGGATTAAGTATGTTGCTGCAAGAAGCAGAACTTTATATTTCCAAATGCTCTTTATCAGAACATTTTTCATTTACAGGATTCGAAATCAAGATTTTTGATCGCTAATATTAGGAGTAATGTATTATTGTGACGCCTCTATAAATCATAGCCAAGTGAAAGATGGTCATTGGTTGTTTATTGGCAATCACCAATAATTATAGCATTTAGAATATAATTTTATGAAAATGTTGTACTTAAGAAGCTACTAATGATACATCTGGTTTGTCTTGGCTCTAACAATGTTAAGAATATGTTTCACAGGCTATACTATCTTCGAGCTCAAAAGAGTGTGTATTATGTGAAATTATAATATGTATATTTTATAAAACTCTTCACGTTCTTCTCTCGTTGCAACACGAGATTCAAATTAGTTTAAGATGTAATACACACTATTTATTCAAAAGCATTTCGATCCTTCTCTTTGATCTGCCCTATGTCATGGGTTATGACCTGTGTTACGAATTTCTCAACCTTTACCACTTGAACTAGGTCCGGGACATCTCCAACAGTTACATTGAGAAGATTAATCAGTAAAAGTTAAGGGGACAGTAATTCCAAACAACAGTTAAAACAAATTTTGTCTTAATGGAAAACACCATATGGCATAAACAAAAAGAAAAAAGAAGTAAAATCTACATAAGGACAAAAAGACATGAAAATTATTAGTAAATGAGAAATTTATGTGTCGTGTGTATTATTAATTAGAAATAATGTTACAAAATTAATTAGAACTATAAATGATAAACATGCAAACTAAAGGTGCTATTGATAATTATTCTTTAAATTATAGCTATTTATTTAATAATTAAAAAAAACTTCCTCTACTTGATACACCTTCTTTTAGGGCATCCATATCGATAAAACAAATATATACTAGTTAATTAATTATAATAGTTATAGTTTGAATCAATTATGGTTCGCGATAAATATCTAGTTGTAATTACAATTTAAGTTTTTGGATAATAAATATTGTGTGCGAATCAAATTGTATAGCAAAATATACAAACTCTGCAAATTGTATAGCGAATTATACATATGAAATATAGAAATACTACGTGAATTATACAAATGTTGTTATAACTATAATTATAAAATATAATTATCTAAATGATAACTATAAAACATAATTAAGATATTTTTGAGTGGTTATATACGAAAACTTTTCTTCAAATTTTGATTATTTTTGTTGGACTCTTTGGTTAGCTAATTTTGAAAAGAAAATTAATTTTTTTTTAAAGATTTGAAGTGGCAGAGAAATCGATGTCTGGCAAAATGCCACGTGTCGGGCGGCTGAGGTTGGATTTTTGTTTGATAGTAATTTGGAATGGAATCAAATTGACTCTTTTATTCTGTCTTTATTATAAGACTCATATTAAGTCCACTCATTAATTTTTTTTAATAATTTTGCTACTCATTATTTTATTATTATCCATTCAACTATTTGCATGATTCATATTGTTTACACTAATTTAATTAATTAATTAATTATACAACAAAGTATATGCTTGGTTGTATGATTTGATGTGCATTTAGTCCTGGTCTTATTTCTAACGTAATTTTTAGTAATACTTCATGATAGATTTTTATTTTTCAATTTACACTTATAAAAAAATTGAAAAGTATAATACTTGATCATATATATAATATAATTTTCAATGAAGAATATTTAACTGATCAACTTTAATTTATCGATTATAACTCTATAACAATAATATATTTAATGTAACTAGTGAAATTTGAAAAATAAAATGTAGTAAATTAGACATGTTTAATGTTAGGACTAACTTTATATTTTCTATGGTCAATAAATAGTTAATTAATTCTTTTGATGCATGATTCTTGTTTTTTTTTTTTTTGAATTTCTTTTATTTTAAATAATAAATTAATTTGGAGATTTTTTTTAATTAAATCGAGGATAGAGCCAGTGCAATATTGCAGCTTTACAATGCCTAAATCCAAAATTTTGTATAATTTTTTAATTTAGATTTCTTTGATTAACTGAGATACTGTCCATATGACTCTTGCAGTTCACAGACCAGTTGACTCTATTTATCCCCTCCCACCCCCCACCCCACCCACCCCCTACCTCAAGTCAAATAAACATAAAATTAAATATCAAGTGTTAAATAATTAATTTGAAAATCTATGTTATAAACTTTTTGCAATTTTAGAAAATACGTAAAATATTTGAATATCACTTAGGAAAAATCATACCTTAAAAGCTAGTTATTGAAATGAGAGAATTCGGGATTATATAACCGACATCAACAAGCTTTTATGCTAATACAAGAGTCAAGTACTTGCATACCTTGCAGTTGGAATGTATGTCTTCCTCGATAGCTAGATTTGTGTTAGACATGACTAGTCTTGAAAAACACTGCTATACTTGTGTTACAATCCGTGGTATGATAGGTACGAAGAGTGATGGATAACTCTGATATCATTATAAATACAATAGAGGGAGCAGAATCACACCCCAAAAGTTACATATTCAAATCGAAAATCGAAAATAATAAGAATGTGTATGTTTTAAGTGAATTAGACTTTTCCCAAAAAATTGTTTTGGGTTGCGATATGAATTCATGATATGATTGTGTATAGTCTAAGCACAAGAAAGTGTTTTATGAAAGAGATATTGAGAGGGATGAGAGTCTAACGTATAATCATTTGGTATTCAGAATGTATTGATCTAACTAATAGAATTTGTAACACGTAAGTCTATTAAAAGGAAAACAGCTAATTATCCTTGACTGATTGAATGCTTGAAGGCTTTTATTTCTAATCGGGCAAACTGTATCATTGTACTACACTTTTCTTGCGTTTGCTTGTGACTTTTTTTTTTCTTTTTCAAGGTTCGAACCGGCCCAGTTGCATGTGTTTGGGCTTAATGGACTCAAGTGATATCCATTTCTTAATGGGCTATGAAGTTGCTGAATCTTTGGGCCAGCTTTTAGGTATCGAAGAATATTTACCTAAAATTTCACGAGGTACTTTATTTGGACACCGTTATATAACATATACTTAATTTCTCGAAATGAATTAGGTTGTACCAAATTTTGACAAACATCAGACATGAGTGGCCAAAGTTACGCTTGACAAAACTAAATCTCGGACAAAAGTTATTCAAGTAAAAATGACTAAACTTCAAACACCATATATCTAAAGTTATCTCTAAATAGGGAGACGTGCAAAAATTCATAAACTTACGACATAACTTAAATAGTGGTGCTAATAAATTTGTGCACTTCTCGGAATAATTTTAGGATTCATGAGAAAAATTATCGCGATCAACAAAACTTAAAGGCCCACAAGGTAGTTTGGGCCGTAGTTTGAGGCCCAAAGTACTTCCTTATATTAATGGGGCACTATGTCCCGTAAACGATATAATCTCGATTTTTCGAAGAAAATTGATGGTTTTTCTCCACTATCCAAACAAATAGGCGTGAGTAAAGGTGTATTATTGAATTTACATAAAAATTGTAGAATTTTAAATTTTAATTCATAAAATTAAAATTCTGAAAGTGAGCATTCTAATTTTTTCAGGTTACAGATTCTAAATTGATACGTAATTTATTTTCATAAGATAAATACAAGATTTGAACTAAAGTTACAAAGTTCAGTCAAACATATAACTTGTATTATATACAGTACAACTTCGCTATCATCAATCGGCATGGTGACAAGGACGTATCAATTCCCTCCTCACTAACCTTTCGAGTCTTGAAAAAGAAGAAAATTGTAGTAAGGAGCCAACGTTTCCTTTTAATCAATTTTCTATATGTGACGAATAATGTAAACTAATTAAGTAAATAACTTCGGATACCAGATGATTATAGAGATATATTATCAACCAAGAAAGAGAACAACATATATATACTTTAACCACTTTTAATACTTTTTCCCTTTTCTTGCAAAGTTTCTCAATTTATTGAGAAGAAATAATGGAACTTTTCCATTCGTACATTAGAATTAGTTGAGGTATATTTTCAATTTGAATAAATAGTGAAAAGTCTTTTTTATATAATAAAAACTATAGTCTTATTTTCAATTCTTTTGCACACGAATCCATCATTAAATAACCATATTGTATATTTGTCATATTGATTTGAATAAGTACAATAATCACACGAGTGATTAAATTGACATTATCATAAAAATGGATTGTTCTTGAGTTTGTGATAATATGTATTCACACTACAAGTAAAGCAAGCAAGTGAAGGGGACACTTTGGACGTGTTTAGTCATAAAAATTATTCACTTTCTTTTCGGAATAACGTTTTACTTGATTTGAAAAATAATGATTTAAACGACTTATATCTTATATATTTTCAAACTTAGGTTTCATTTTTGAAGTTGTATTTAGGTATATTCGAACGTAGACATCATCCCAACATGAAATACTGATTAAAATATTTTGAAAAATATATATTCTTTAAGAAAAGAAAGCTTTTTTAAAAATAAAAAAATGACTTTCATTTTGTGAAAGTGTAACAACCCATTTTTAGATAGAAATCTCACATCGGAAATACATATGAGAGATGATTGGTATATACGTAAACATGTCTTACCTACTTGTGACGCGTTTTAAAGTCATGCGGACCTCAACCTAAAGCGGACAATATTACTAGTGGGTTGGGTCATTGCAGATGGTATCAGAGTCACTTCTGTGTCAGTCTTGTCGATTTGGGCCAGAGTTCAACTGAGTTTAGTTAAATTCCGATGAGACGGGGCAAATGTCAGTGATAAGAGAACGTTGAGTCCATAGAGGGGGTATATGTAACAACCCATCTTTAGATAGAAGTTCCACATTGACAAAACACAGGAAAGATTCTGGGTATATAAGTACACATGTCTTACCTAATAGTGACGCGTTTTAAAACCGTGTAGACCCCTTGTCAATATGGGCTAGAGTTCAACTGAGTTTAGGTAAATCCCGATGAGACGGGGCAAACTTCAATGTTGTGAGGACGCTAAGTCCATAGAGGGGGTGAATGCAACAACCCATCATTAGATAGAAGTCCCACATCAACAAAACACAAAAAAGATGTTGGGTATATAAATACACATGTCTTATCTAATAATGACACGTTTTAAATAAAAAAATCACTCTATCTTATTTTATATGCTCGTAAAAATTATTTACTTTATACCAAACACACCCCAAGTATATAAAATGATAAAATGTACTTTTGCTACCTCATGGGATTTCCATGACCCACGGCCTCAAACAAAAATAATCATAGAAGTTTGAAAAGCAATAAATTTCATGTTGTACCTTAATTAATCAAGATTAACATAAATAATCCAGAAAATAATGAAGTTATTACCACTTGTGACCATAGGAAAAACAATAGATAATTGATAATAAACCACTTAATGAAGTTTGTTTAAGTTACGTAGAAGAAAAAGAAAGCGTACTAGAAAGAGGAAGTCTAGTTTTATATATAATTTTTTTCATTATTTTTAGAAAAAATAAATAAATACAATATATATATATATATACACACACAATTGAAGTTATAGATCTGATAGAACTCAATAACTTTAACCAAATAATATTGAGTTAAAATAATTATTTAATATATAAATAATTAATTCAAATATGTCGAAAATGAAGAAAATGATATTGACAATTGAGTAGATGAGCATAGCCACTAAATTAAGCCCTATGTCATCAATTCCATCATTTTTATATCCATCTTATTAAATCATGACGACGATAACATAATCAGTGAAATTTGAGGAATGTAAAAATATATGCAAACTTTATCACTACCTCATAGAGGTAGAGAGACTGTTTCCGAGGAACCCTCGTCTTGAAAATCCATAAGCAAAATATCTTGTTAAATCACGATTTTTATATTAATTGTAAAAATAAATTTAAATTTTTTAATGTAATCGAATAACATGACCTAATTCACACTATCTTTTCTCAAATAACACCATATTATTAAAGATAACAAACATCATACTAATAATATACTTTTCATTTCATCTACCAATATAAATAGTGTCAATAAGATGAGATAATTGAAATTTCTTCATTATTAATTAAAATTTTAAATATTGAACCCTTATAAATAAAGTATTTTTCATTAAAAGCGTGATTATTATAAATTTAAATTTAATCTGATTTCAATATAAATACGAACCTACGAAATGTACAAGTCCAAACAAATGGCAATTAGGATAAGCATTGGCCATATTTGGTATAATAAAAACAAAAATAAATGACTCAACTAAATAACAACAACACTTAAGGCCGCCCACAGAGGGAAATTAAAAACCGGGCTGATTCCTAATCCCGGTTTAAGAAATAAGCGGTTTTTAAATAATAACCGATTTTATGGGAACATATTTCCAGAAAACCGGGAGAAATTGGAGTGGGGCCCAGGCCGTGAGGGGGTGGTGTGGTGTTTTACGTGAGCTTTTGTGGCGAACCGCACGCTGTTCCTTTAGAGTCACGTGGTAGGCACGCGCCTTTCTCGTTTTTCGAAATGGAATCTTTTGTAACGGAGTCGACACGTCGTCACCACGAGGCAGAGCTAGATAGAATCGAAGAGTTTAGATGAGCCTTTGCGATTAAAAATTATATTTTCTCCATTTAAAAAAATATATAATTCATTTTTCCTTTTAATCTATTTTAAAAAAATGACTACGAGATTAAAGTGCATTTGCTGCCTATGAGTTTTTGAGACGAGGGTTCCCAGAAAACAATCTCCTTACCTTTGAGGTAGTGGTAACATCTGCGTATATTCTATCCTCCCCATACTCCACTTGTGAAATTCCACTGAATATGTTGTTGTTGACTACGAGATTAAAGTACATTTTAGTATATTTGACATAACTTTTTATTTAGGACTATAGAATTGAGAATCTTCTTTATTTTCTTAAACTGCGTATCAAGTCAAATTACATCATTCTTTTTAAAATGAATGTAATAATGTACATATAATAGATATTGAACTTTTATTTACCTTTTCGTGTATTTATTTTTTTGTATTTTTAACCGTTTAGTGAAGATTCTACTTTTGTCGCAGCTAATCAGGGCAAATTTGATTTTAATTTTCTTGACTAATTTCATGAGATACTTTTAAGCTCCAACTAAAATAGATAGCAAATAGTTCTGTCTATCAAAACTAAATTTATATATAACCTTTTTTTTTTCCTCTAATAAAAATTGAATTTAAAACATCGTAATTTTTAACTCACTTCATTAATTACTAAATTATACTCGTAAGTGAGATATAATAATTTATACCCATAATTTTAATATTATAGTGAGCTCCTAAAACTTTAATAAAAATATTAATAATTAAAGTCAAATAATATTTTAACGTGAATTAAAGAATTGGTAAGAACCAGTCTGATTTTTTTTTTCTTTGACTAAATATTTATTTTATTTTATTTTTTTAAAATTGATCGTGTGGAATTTCTTAGTCTCCCCATTGCATTTCTTACATTTTTTTTATTTATTGCTTCACTTTTATAAAGATCGATATATTTTTATATTTTATTTGATGATGATGTAATTTTTGTAAACGATATAAAAATTAAAATGCCAAAAACGATGATATCGTTTGATCAACATTAGATTAAGTTAAATTGAATTTAAATGAATTAAATTATGATGAGTTAATAACTAAACGATCAATTCGAATTTGCAAAATGAACGATTACTCCATTTTAAATTATCTAATAAAATATAAAATAGGATATCACTTTTTTAAATGTCTCCAAGGCAGGCCAAGTCTTATTTAGACGTGGAATCAATTTATTTTTTATTTTATGATAAGCTAATTAATCAAATATATATAATTATGCTCCATATATCCATTCCATTATATGAAACATATTTTCTTCTTAGCTTGTTTAAAACTAATTACATTTTTTTATCTAACAATTGGATTTAAACTTCTCATTTTACTTTAAATTTTATAAAAATGGAAAAACAATAGATGCATGATCCAAAGTCTTATAACAACATAATTAGAGATTTTAACTTCAAACTTTAGGTACGAAAAAAATTCTTGATAGGAAGCGGTTCATCACGAAATGGAATTGTCCTACACGGTACAAATTCAAATTGGTTGGCTCCAATATGGATGTAGAAACTTTTCTCTTTAGAGGTGTATAATTCGTTCACTATTTATGTCGTGTAGCGATAAATTCTCCTGGAACTGAAATACGAAGACCGAATAGGAAACACCAAATAAAAGGACGTACTCCCTCCGTCCCATATTAAATGCACATCTTACTGAAACTAATTTTTCTCATATTTTTTGATCGATCACTTGCTAAATCAAGATAGAATTAGGTATATTTTTCTCAATCCACCCCTACAATTAAAATGACCTTTAAAAGTTTAAACAAATATTGAATATGCAAAACTTCTCTTTTCAATAGACTAATTAATGTGAACAGAGAGCAAAACAGTAAAATAAATCAATCTATTAATGTTTTTTTATTAACCATACAAAATGTCTCCTAGGCAGGCCAGACCTTATTTAGACGTAGAACTAATTTATTTTGTATTTTATAGAAAACTAATTAATCAAATATATGTAATTATACACCATATATCCATTTCATTATACGAAAAGTATTTTCTTCTTAGCTTGTTTTAAAATAATTACATTTTTTTTATCTAACAATAAACTGGATTTAAACTTTTAATTTTAATTTAATTTTTTATAAAAATAGAAAAACAATAGATGCATGATCCAAAGTCTTATAACAACATAACTAGAGATTTTGAATTTGAACTTTGGGTATGAAAAAAATTCTTGATAGGAAGTGGTTCATCACGAAATGAAATTTGTCCTACACGATACAAATTCAAATTGGTTGCTCCAATACGGATACAAAAACTTTTCTCTTTAGGGGTGTCTAATTCATTCGCTATTTATGTCGTGTTGCGATAAATTCTCCTGGAACTGAAACACGAAGACCGAACAAGAAACCCCAAATAAAAGGATGTACTCCCTCCATCCCATATTAGATGCACATCATACTAAAACTATTTTTTTTTTCCATATTACTTGATCACTAGCTAAATAAAGATAGAATTTGCTATATTTTTCTCATTTCACCCCTACAATTTAAATGGTCTTTGAAAGTTAAAACAAATTTTGAATAAGCAAAACCTCTTTTTTCATAAAACTAATTAATGTGAACAGAGAACAAAATAGTAAAATAGATCAATCTATTAATGTTTTCTTAATTATCATACAAAATGTCTCCTAGGCAAGTCAGACCTTATTTAGACGTGGAACCAGTTTATTTTATATTTTATGGTAAGCTAATTAATCAAATATATATAATTACACTTTTTTATCTAACAATAAACTGGATTTAAACTTTTCATTTTACTTTAATTTTTTATAAAAATGGAAAAACAATGGATGCATGATCCAAAGTCTTATAACAGCATAATTAGAGGTTTTGAGTGTTTTTTTTAATTGGGGTCGAGGAAGGGGAATGGGGAGGGGGATTACAATGTGGAGAATTGAACTCTCACCAACAAGGTGAGAGTTTTAAGTGGGAGTTCAGGTCGTTAACTAACTGAGCTATTAAGATTTCTCTCAAAATTTTGAGTTTGAACTTTGGGTATGAATAAAATTCTTGATAGGAAGCGGTTCACCACGAAATGGAATTTGTCCTACACGACACAAATTCAAATTGATTGGCTCCAATACGGATACAAAAAAATTTCTCTTCAGAGTTATTTAATTCGTTCGCTATTTATGTCGTGTAGCGATAAATTCTCCTAGAACTGAAACACGGAGACCAAATAGGAGACCCCAAATAAAAGGATGTACTCTCTCCGTCCCATATTAGATGCACATATTACTAAAACTAATTTTTCCCATATTTCTTGATCGATCACTTGCTAAATCAATATAGAATTAGATATATTTTTCTCATTTCACCCCTACAATTAAAACTGACCTTTGGAAGTTAAAACAAATTTTGAATATGCAAAATTTCTTTTTTCAAAAGACTAATTAATGTGAACAGAGAGCAAACAAATAAAATAAATCAATCTATTAATATTTTTTTAATCACCATACAAAAATAAAAATATTCATTTAATATAAAGCAAAGTAGTACTATAAAGAAAATAAACTATTTAAAATTTTAGAATTATAACAACAAAAATACATGCAATATAATCTTAAAATTTAATTTCCAAAAAATATAAAATATACCTAAATCTTAGTAATTTTTTTCTTTACACATAAAACACATGCCAAGGGAACCAAAAAAAAAAAAAACAGGCCCAAATATTGGGAGAACTTTTTTTTATATATAATTTCATAAATTAAAAACAAAACAAAGGGAGAAGAACAATTTCTGGTTTTCAGGTATTTTCATTTTGATCATCCAAACATGCCATAAACCCCCCCGGGCCCCACTCTTCTTCCCCCTTTTTCTTCTCCTTTAATAAATACCCCCTTTCTCCATTTCTCCGCCCTTCACTATAAACATTTTTCCCCTTTCTCTTCTTGAATTCTTCATCGTTTTTCTCTCAGAGAATTCATCAAAGATGAGAATGAGCTGCAATGGTTGTCGAGTTCTTCGAAAAGGTTGCAGTGAAGATTGCAGTTTAAGACCGTGTCTTCAATGGATCAAATCCCCTGATTCACAAGCTAACGCCACCGTCTTCCTGGCCAAATTTTACGGCCGCGCTGGACTCATCAATCTCATCAATGCCGGTCCAGATCATCTCCGGCCTGGTATATATTCTCTGTTTCATTTTATACGCCTCTGTTTTCCGCCCCTAACAATTGGGACGAAAAACAGATAATTTTAGTAGCTCGGCTAAACGAGCTACTAACATACTCCTATTCTACACTTTTTTATTTTTTTTCAAAAAGATTTATTTTTATAGTCGGAAATATGTTATTTAAAGGTATAAAAAATAAATGATATAATTATTATTTGAGTTTTTCTTTTGTTGGAACTTCTTAAAATATTTTGTGTATTATTGTTATTATAATTTAAAATATTTTTTTAATTAAAAAAACTCGAAAGATTTTAGATCCAAATTATAAATTCGTTCAAATTCAGTGATTTTAACTCGAACCTTTTTATTAAATAATTAATATTAAATTCTGATAATATATGCATGCAAGAGAAATGTTGATTTATTTATTTTTACTGATTATTTTTCTTTTTAACAGCAATATTTAGGTCTCTGTTATACGAGGCATGTGGCCGGATAATCAACCCGGTAAACGGTTCAGTCGGGCTAATGTGTTCAGGCGATTGGCAGCGTTGTCAAGACGCTGTCGAATCGGTACTCAATGGCTCAACAATCATGCAAGTCCCAATTAACAATGATGAAAATGATAAAAATAACAATAACAACAACGATCAAGTCATGCCATTCAGAGGTTGTGACATTCGACATGTTTCAAAGAATACATCAAATCAGGAGGTGAAAACCAGGAATGGGCGGTTCAAGCGTAAGGCCACTTCAGATGCTACAGAGGAGGAGGACATGAGCCTCAACGAGCCACCTTTGAAGTTCAGTATAACCGGTTGGGACCAATTTGACTCAATGGAAAATGAGTTGAAACGGTCTACGAGTCATGACTCGTTCTCCGTTGAGACGGTTGAACCGTCTCTACTGGCAAACCGGGTTGATCCAGTACAACCCGATTTGCCAGTGAAATTGGAGGAAGATGGTGGTGTAGGATTAGAGCTTACTCTTGGGTTGATGAGTCAAGTTTAAGAACAAGTTGAAGACATCATTTTGGTATTTTTAGTAAAGGAAAAATAGTTTCCTTTTTTTATTTTAATGGTCTTTTATTTTTGTGTTTTTGTTTTATCTAGAGTTTTTTGGGGTTTTTGTTTTGGAGGCATATACTAATAGTAGATTAAGAGATAAAAGAAGTGTAATTATGTAGAGATGTTGGTGATCAATGTAATGAAATTGTCACAAAATTGAGGCTAGTGACAAAGTGATCATTAATAATATATAGTTTATGTATTTAACTAATACTAGTTGCACTAATTGAATATTTTTCAAGATTTTACACTTATTAATTAGTATTATCGATTTTTAATTTCTAAACTCGCTTCTTGATACAAAGGTCAGTCAAATTTTGAATTAATTTTTATATTTATTCTAATAATATAATTAATTAGCTTTACATTTTGTTTATTTTTGGATTGGCCAAGAAAGAGGAAGAACACGTGGGAATGCATGAAGAAAATTATGTCAACAAATGTTATGCATGCAATGGCTAAGTAAAGTTTTGGATTTTGCCAAATTTTTGAGCAAAAAAAAGTTTTTTTTGCTTACTTTTGCCTTATTTATGGATCATAGACATGAAGAACATCCTAGACTAGCTGTTGTGGACATGTTCCCAAGAATCTAGGGGTTTATATGTAATTAATATAAAATATATATCACTCATATCGTTTTAATTTACGTGATATAATTTGAATTGAAATTTGCTTATGAAAGTTGTGTTCGTCTTAGACATGTCATAATGTTTGTATAGTTATTTTAGGGATGACATGAGAGATGACACAATCATGTTAATTGCCAAATTGTTCTTTTCGTCCATTTTTACTTGTTTACTATTGACTTGACACAAAAATTTAAAAGTAGTAAATAATAAGAGTAATTTTACGAAATTATCATTTGAATATAATAAATACAACGTCTTGCAAAAATATAATAAGAAAATGACTATAATTAATGATAAGGATAAATTAAGAAATATTTATATTAATTTCATAAATTAGACAAGTATTATTGAATATCTCAAAATTGTATAATGGAGGAGTAAAAATAGCTTGATGAACAATACAAGTTTGAAAATGATTTTATCAAATTAATTAAATGAAGAACTTAGAAGAGGTGGTAAAAATAAAATAAAATAAAAATGGTGCTTGTGGTGTAAATGGTGTAAGGGGAAAAATAGTTGACTTATAATTATAAAATGTTAACTATAACATATCCAATTTATATATAGCATTACATCACATACAACTATAGCTTATAATATTTGTTCTCCATTATTATTTCTATTATATTAGCTTAAAATTTTAATTGGTACTCTATTTATTAACAAACAATTTGTGAATGTTTTTTTCAAACTCAAATGATATTTGGAAGCTTCTTAATTAAGAAAGAGTATAAAAATAAAGACATTATGGATTGCTGACTTGTTGCCAAGACTTTGTTGGTTCTTCACATATTATATATATGCCAAATGCAAATTGAAATTATAAAAAAAAAAACCAAAATATTTCTATAATATTTTGTAAATAATAAGGGTTTATTTGGTATGAGGAAGAATATTTTTTGGAAAGTATTAAATTTTAAATAGTTTTTTTTTTAATAGAAAAACATCTTTAAAGAAGTACTGTCATAACTTGATAACCTTGAACGAGATTAGATTAGATATATTAGAATAGTATGCGCTCAGATTTGTATAATTTAGAAAAGATCCAGCCTTAGAGCATTTGAATAGGGATTCGTTGTTCATTTCAAATGAGTTGAACTCTGTTCAACGAAATGAATGTAACTCAGTGTAACAAGTGAAAGTAGAAAAACTAAATTTGATTAGTTGCATTGATCAAAGTTCGTTGTCTCGTCTCTATTCCTCGACGGCCCCATTGCTTGACCACCCTACCTCCCTCCTGACCCCACTATCCACCTCACCGCACCGATAATATTTTTCTAAATTATATATAGATATCCACGAGCGGAGATATCTTGGGGTGGAAGGGAGCGGAAATATCTTGGAGCGTATGTGGATTCATTTGAACTTTTTTCATCTAACAATTATATTACGTACAAAGCCAAAATAATTTTAAAAATATATATTTACAATAGATATTAAATTTCTTTATAGTTTGATTCCTTTACTGAAAATTTTCGATTCTACTATTGTTCTCAACGAAACTTTTTTTTTACGTACTTATCAAATACCAGAAAACAAGCCAGAAATCGCTAATTTCTCTATGTGAATGAGGATGCATCAACATGTTCATGGTACGGTATGACGTCATATAATTTCCAAATTTTACCAATTTGGCATCTGCTCGTCTGCAAATAATTTTCGATGTGAAAACACAGAGCCAGAGCCAGAAAACGTCTCTCTTCCTACCAAACACAACCTAAGACCTTAATTAAAAAATAATTTTTCTTGTAAAGATTAATTAGTGTCTTCATCTTCTAAACTCCAACAACAATTTGCAGTTTTTATGGTTGAAAAAAAAGTCACGTGCCAAGCACATGCCTTCTTAAAAAATTCTAAGATGACAGCATGGGTGACGAAACTTGACATGAAAGTGATTTATTAATATATTAATGATATATTAATTAATTCTTAATTAGAGAATATTAATTCTTAATTAAAGAGTTTGATTATTTTATTAACAAGCTGAAGTCAAGAGAGTATCTACATTCATTGTGTTCAAAGTTTCAAATTATGCAAACATGTGGACCCATGATTTGCTAATCCAATTATATTAATTAAATAATTATATTAATTATTTATTATAACAACTTTCTTAATATATTTTAAATATTTTTTGCTTTGGCAGGTCGCCTCATAGAATTTTATTAATAAAATATCACTAATATCATTGTCTTGATGTTAGCTAGTTTTTGGACGTAATCAACTACTTTGCATCTTTCTTTCTTTTTTAATTTCGTGGATGGTTAATCAGAAACTTCGAGTTTGAATTCTTGAAATTAGAAAAAATTCTATTGGAGCATCGTCCAATTGCTATGAATGTGGTGGCTTATATATCCTTGTACCATCATGAATCGTGATACTTATTGTTTGATTTGGCCTAATAAATTTTATGAATTTGTCTCTTAGATTATGTCATAATAAAGCCAAAAAATATACATATCATATAGATTTGTGTTAAGAGGAGTAGAATCGTCTAAGATGTTATTTTACATTTTTTTTCTAAATGTTTGTCGGTCTTTCTCTTGCACTCGCCCTTATCAGTTCATCCTTCATCATAGGAGTCATAGTTCGAACTTTGAACCCTATAAATGAAGAAATTCTTAATAAAAAGAGATTGACTCCATGAAAGAACATATAAAAAACGAATTCAAATTAGTTATTCAGATCATTTTAGTTCGAACATCAAATACCTAAAAATAATTATAAAAAAAAAATCATATTAATTTCTTATATAACAAAAACACATACATACATCACGGGAGTTAATATACTTTAATCAATATATAGGGAGTTGTGCGTGGGCTGTTTTTCACAAAAATGGTAAAACATTAACAAATTTCCACATAAAATATTATCATATAAATTAGAAAATTAAAAAAACAGATAACATTAAAAATTAATCTACAAGAGTTTATGATAAATCGAAAATTGAATGTCAAAATTATAAAAAAAATCAAAATAAATTAAAGAATCAAGTCAGTTTGATTCCATCTGATTTGTCGATGTTTATGCTCACCCTGAATTTATCACAATCATAATTGTCTTATTATTAGATCATCACTTATATCCAAATTTTATCCAATTTGATTGGCTTAACTAATTATTTAATCACTAGTGCATATTAATTAAAAAGATAATAGTCTTATTATAAGGTCAACTAATTACGAGTATCTTAATTTATTTTTAAAAATAAATTAAAACTATGACAATGGATTCCATTGATGGTATATACTTGAATCTGCCTAATAGTCCACCATGGATTATTATTATTATTATTATTAATATAATTAAAAATATATATAACAAGAGAACTTTTACTTTTCTTCTTATTTATTATATTTATTTTCCAAATATAAAAAATTGCAATTTGTAATTTCTTAAACAAAATGCTACGTGTTATAAGAATTGTTTAATTCCATTTGTTGAATATGACGTGCAGACCGTGATTCTCGACTAATGGATTAATTAATAGCCTTTTTTTAATCTTTTAATTATTGATAAACTTTTATTGTAATCCTTACGATATCAGACTAAACACATTAAATTTGATTTCGACTTTTATATCCAATTTTTGTCAAAGAAAGAGTTAAACTAATAGATTAATAGGATTTCGTCCTCTAGGTATTGATAAATTTTTATTCTAATCTTATGATATCATACTAAGTTCATTAAACTTGATTTCGACTTGTACATCTAATTTCCTCAAAGAAAGAGTTAAACTAATGTATCAATAACATTATTTATTTCGTAATTATTTATAATTCTTATTTTTCTTTTTATGACATCAAAATAAACACGTTAAACCTAATTCTCGATTTTTACGTCTCAATTTTATCAAAGAAAGGGTTATTGCTTATTAGCATTTTTGGTCATTTAGTAATTGATAAAGTCATACTTTAGTCTTTTAAGTACATAAAATCTTCCATTAATTTGAACTTGTGCACTTATATTCTCGTTGCTCGAAAAATATTCACAAATATATCATAATTATTAAACGTCCAACTATTTCATATTTAACGATAAAATAGTTTACAAATATTCATAACACATAATTATCTGAGTCATATATCATAAGAACCAAAACAAAATATTTATCAATAATTTAGCGATCAAAAGTACTATTATCACATATTCTTCAATATTTAATTAAGAGCATCAGAGATCATTAACACTAAAGAAAACTTTTAATCACTAATTAATAACGGCAGATGAATTTTTTAGTGGGTAATTAGAGACGTAAAGTATTTTGATTAGACTTTTGATTAAGCTAATCAAGGAATTTAATAATATACTAATAATATTTTAAATTGAACTTAATAGAGATTAGCAAAACGATGAAGTTTCTCCGCATAATTAGAATAAAATAATACTTATGGATTTGACATTTCACCACTAATTAGTCATTAGTTGTTTAATTAATAATTAGTGATAGCCATATTAAAATAATTTAATGAGATAAGTGCTTCAATATGATCTTGATAAGGACTTGTTTAATTAATTATTAAGGACCTTAATCAGCAGTGTTGATTCTTCACAGCACAAAGAGTTAGTACTTTTTCTTATTTTTTATATTATTTTATTTTTTATTTTTTGGAAACAATGATTAATATTATTAATATTGAACATAATAATTTATGAAGTAGGTAAATAACACTTTCCAACAATGTGATGTCGTAGATAATCATGCCAAGAGATTTTAAAAAAAATTATTTTTAATATGTTATGTCATATCATGTCATGTCATTTTTCTCCAAATTTAAGAAAATATTGAAATAATAATATATTCAGTATAATCTCATAAGTATGTTTGAGGGGTTTTGTGGGGGTAGAGATATTGTTCCGATACACCTCCTATTAGAAAAAAGATATAATCAAAGTAGTTTTATAATAAAATAGCCATATTTTAAATTGAATATACAAATATATATGCATGTGGTATAGTGAATGACGTTGATCTTTGATAGGAAATGTTTTATAATATAAATCTAAAATAGTCGAATTCCAATGTGAAACAGAGATGTTATGATCAACGTAACAACCTTTGGAGAAAACTATAAAGAGAGAAATTCTTATCCAATTTTTGTCTGAATTTTAGAAGCAAACTAAACTTAACAACTCAAATAGGTTTTAAGGTATTTCTTAAAGTCAAATACTAAAAACAATAAAAGTTAAATTAATAACACATTGCATAACAACTCCACTTTATTGTAAGCACTAATTTGTTGCTTTCTATAAACATAAAATAATAATACAGTGTTTTTAATTTAAAATAAATAAAATATAGCCTAATTGCTTTAATTTAGTCTATGATCTAGATCAACCAACATAAATCTATCAAGCAATAGTAATTATAGGATGATTTGCACAAAACGAGGTTCAGAACAATGAGAAACAATTCAAAAATTATGTTATATTTTCAAAAATATTGTCAAATCCCAGAATCTAAATACACCACGACATAAGTCTCAAAAAGCAGTATCATCTAAATTTCTAGGGAAAATCATGACGCTCGATTTCGTATTTGATATTAGTCCGGACTTGGATTACTGGACATATGCTAATAGGAGAATGGGCCTATTGGTCCAATTAATTGAAGTGGATTTGGAACTACGTTTCTCACATAAAATTACATAGAATGCCCACCAAACGTGGTGGTCTTGATATTTTTTTCTCCATAAGAGAAGTCTTACAAATATATCTTCTTTTTCACTTTAAGTTGAATTAAAGACATTTTTACCCATCTACACCTTAACTATCTTTTGAAAAATTTTCTATGCTCAATTGTCTCTCAATTTTTGTATTTTTCTCTTTCTTTATTTTTCTTTTATTTATTATTTTTCTCCTTTGTTTCTTTGTCTTTTTTTTTTTTTTGAACTTCTATTTTTTTTCTCTTTCTTTATTTTTTAATTGTTTTTTATTTTTTATTTTTTTCTTTTTCTTTTATCTTAACTTGTAGTTTTTTCTCTTTTTTTAAAAAAATATACTTTTTTTTTCTTTTTGTTTATTTCTATTTTTTTAAATCTTGTTCATGGGGGCGTTACTTGTGAAATTTTTGGTCTATGTCTTGCCTTTAAGGCAAAAATTATAGAACATCTCATAAATCAATACATAATGTGGTAATGTCATATCTTGCCCATGAGGCTTGACTTGTTGTTTTGAAGTCCTTGGACTAATAAGTCTAATCTTTAAGGCAATAGTTATGGAGTACCCCATAAATCAAAACAAAATATGACATGTCAAGTCTTGCCCATGTGGCTTAACTTGTTGTTTTGAAGTCCATGGACTAAGAGACAAAAGTTATATATATGATAAATCAAACATAATGTTAAAATTATATATATGATAAATGAAAACACAATGTAGTTGTCAAGTCTTACCTATGGACTTAAGTTGTTAATTTCTTGGTCTAAGTTTTGACTCTAAGGCAAAAGTTACAGAGCATCTAATAAATCAAGACATAATGCGATAGTGTCAAACCTTGCCCTTGGGTCTTAACTTGTTGTTTGGAAGTCCTTGGACCAAGAGGCAAGAGTTATAGACCATGTAATAGTGTCAAGTTTTGCCCATAAGACATAATTTGTAAAGTTCTTGATCTAAGTCTTACCTTTAAGATAAGAGTTATAGAGCATCTCAAAAATCAAAATACAAAAAATTGTGTCAACTCTTGCCCATGGGACATAGCTTATTCTTTAAAAGTTTTTATGTCATATATTGCCTCTAAAATAAGAGTTATAAAGTATCTCATGAAATTTCAAACCTCATATACTTAAAATAATAAATATGAAAAAAAAATTATCTTGAATCTTGGCTTGAATTTAGAAATTATTTATTTAAAATAAATATTATTTATAGTTCCATAATTAAAAAAAAATAAAAATAAATAAACATAAGAAAAAAATAGAAAAAAAATAAAAGAGAAAAAGAAAGAAACAAAGAAAAGAAACAAAATACTAACAAAAAAATGAAAGGAATAAAAAAGAAAAAAAAAGTAGTGTAAATCCTTGCCCATAAGGCAGGTCTACGAAGGTGAAATAACGAAATCCTTGCCCATAAGGCAGGTCTGCGTAAAAAAATGGATCCTTATAGCTGAGGGACAATTTTGTCCAAAAATATATTCTTAAATGAATAGATGGTATTTTTGCAAAGTCACCCTTATTAGAGACATTTTATCAAGACCATGCCATTTTAGGGATATTTGTGAACATAATCCCGAATAGATTGAATTGATCCAATTCAAATTATTTTGAGTCCAACCTATAAAAATCTAAATAAATTAAACGAATTATTTATATTTGGCTTATTTTAACGTCTCCTACATATGAGTTTGGCTTAGCATGCTTATACTATTCAATTGCATTTAATTGAAAGTGCCAAATTATTGTTTGGAAGCTTATACTAGTCAGTCTTAGCTTGTTTTAGGTACGTACATCTAACATGGCAAATACATTTTCGTGATGAAACACGAACGTGGAGGACACAGATCTACTAATTTGGTGGACCTTTGGTATAATATTTGTCCTCTGTTTTTTTTTTGAAATATTCAAGACAATTACTATGAGATTGTTGGGGACCGGGGTGGCTATGGCCGTGAGAATTGAAAGGATACACGTTTTATCTAATTTTTTATATTTGATTGATCAAAAATTTTGAATTTTTTTTTTTTTAGAAATTGCTTTTATTTTTCCCAACTTCCAACAAAACCTAATCTTCATCTCCACCCTTACCTTCCATTTGTATAAATGGTATACTTCCTCCGTTTAAAAAGAGTGATTTCCTTTCTTTTTAATCTATTTAAAAGAGAATGATTTCATTTTTTTTTATAATATATTTCAGTTTTTCACCTGATATGTTTGAAACATGTAACGACCTAACTCTGTAGTTATAGGTAGGTCAATATGGAAGAAAATTGTGTCAGAAAACTTCTGATTAGTAAATTGAAAATTTTGAGTTTAGGATAGTTTCAGATGAAAATTGAGTCATGTGAGGTCTTGGACAATCCAATAACAAATTGACAGTTGGATTATAAGTTTGATCATTAATGCAGATAGCGAAGACAATAAGGTTACAAAACTAAATTCGAGTGAGTATAATTCTCGAAATTGATCTTGGCACTAAGGCTATGTTTCAAAACATCATTATTTGAGAGTGTTATAAGTCTGGGGTTGGGATATGAGTTATGAAATTTCTGTCTTCGTACACCTGCCATTACGGGATTAATCCCATTATGGCAGTGCCATCATGGTGGGATAAGTTGCCTCCAATCCATAGCGGCACAATTGCAGGTTTAAACTTTAGAAAGTCTCAAATTCATTCTTATTTCTCCCATTTCATCCTTGAGACCAGAAACAACCTAGGGTTATTCTCGTTTAGTTTTCCACCAATTCTCTTGCTAAAAGTAAGTTAATCAATTTCCTAACTTGTATTTTAATTTCTAGACCTTGGATTCTAAAATAAAATTAATATAGGAAAATTTTAGACTTGTGATTAATGGTGGGTAAAAACCCTAATTGGGGGATATGATCATGGGATTGGCCAAGGATAGGATTTTGCTATAATCCGGATAAATTAGTCCATTATTGTTGATTATGCATATTCCTTGATTGTTTATATAGACCAAAAACGAGTTAGGACTTTGAAAAAAGAGAAAACTCCGATTCTATAGAATTCAAGGTAGATGATTTAATATTCTCATTTGTGACATATGCATGTTAACTATCTCATAGTACTTCTTGCATGTATGCGAAAAAAGGGAATGATGAATTAAAACTAATTGATAGTCTATCATAATTTAATTGCATGCAATAAACCTATTACTTGAACTTGGCCAATTGTGCATTATTCATTGTGGATCGAATGTAATTATAATAATGCTTGTGATTGTGATTATGCGCTTGTGATTGTGATTATGCGCTTGTGATTGTGGAACGAGTGTCACGTTCTAACACATTATTAGATTGGGTGTCACCTTCTGACATATTATAGGAACGCGTGTCACGTTCCAACATATTATTGGATTGGGTGTCATATTTCAATACATCATTAGATCGGGTGTCACGTTTCGACATTTTATTGTATCGAGTGTCACGTTCCGACACATAACTTATTTGGGTTTAGACTTTAGATCCCTTCACAAGACTATTGTTGAAATTGCACCAATTTTGATAAGTGGAGACCGTTGCATGAGTGTAAATTGTGAACACTATATTATTTTCAGTATATGTATGATTTACTGTGTTTTGGTTGCTTGTTTATATCTTGCTTATTGAAATAGCCGTGTGATCTTATCAGTACACTGTCGTTATGTGCACTGATATTGCACTTGCTATTTTTTTTTGGTTGAGTACAAAGCATCTTCAGACAACTACAGATAGATCTCAATTAAGAGATCACTAATTCCAGAATCCAAGGGTGAGCCAAGATTTTTTGGGCTGCAATGGATTCTTTCGTTATCTTTGTCCATTTTATTTTTTGACTCAAACTTCTTTTATTTAATAACTAGTTTTAGTTTCGGGGTTGCATTCCCAATGTCAAACTAGTAATTAGAAGTTTTGGTACGATGACTTTCAGTTCTTGGGTAATATTTTGCATTGTTTAATTTTGCTAAGTTCTAGAAACCAACTAGCTTGATTATTGAAGGACTTGCTTTCGTAATTTCAAACTTATTAAAGATCGTGTTCATTCAGTTAATTGTGTTGGTTTATTGGTTCTCCCACCGAAGGATTAGTGTGGGTGCCACTCACGGCCCGTCGGGGTCGTGACAAAACCACAAGATTAAAGAATATTTTGATACATTTGACATAACTTTAATTTAAAATTACAAAATAAAAAAATCTTCTTTATTTTTTTAAAAATCAGTACCAAGTCAAACTAGGAGATACTTTTTTAAATAGAGATAGTATAATATTTTTTGCAATCAAATACAAAATATATATATATATTTATTTTGCTAACAAATATTTTTTAATTAAATAATTTTTTTTTAAGGAAACGTTTTCCATGAAAAGAACAATTACTCGTACAGATACACGCCCTCTGTGTTTGTCCTTTTCTTGGGTTATATGAATGTTTTTGTAGCAATTTGGAATATTGAGTTGCGTATCAAACGGAACTACCCGTACCGACAATATTATTTATTGAGTAACAAAAAAAAATATAGGATTAAAAACAAGCTAGTCTATTCCAATTAATTTCAATCTACGTCCGATTATAACTGGTACTTTGTCACTTGTCAGTTGTCACATCTTTAAACTTACTCCTGTTCGATTTTCTAAGAGACCCCCACTTATTAATTATCGATTTGTTAACATGTTAAATTATTATAGAATATTAAAATATCGATCATTGATTGTTATCAATTTAATTATTGATTTATTTCATACACACACAAAATCATTGAGAATCATTTAAAAATTAGAAACTAGGTAAGAAATCAAATTAATCATGCACATGAGTTGACAGATTGCATCATGAGCATAAACAAACATTGATACTTTGTAGAATAATAGAGAGTTTGAAACAATTAGAAATGAAAATAGAAATCTAAACCCTAAGTCAAGAACTTTATATACATGTGTAAATATAATTTATTAAAAAAACTTCAACCCATAAAGAGTTGATGATACAATATTAAAAAAAAATTAAACCATTACAAAAACCGTTTAATCAATAACTCATTATCAATAAATTCATAATTTTTTTCTTTGATTCGAATAATTAATTTCGATTTGATTTTGAATCATAGTGACAATCATTATGAGATATTAGAACCCTGCATCTAAGTAATACAGGATGTAGTTACAACCCAATCGAGTCTTGTGGACTATGTATACTTGAGCTTCTATAATTTCAAGCCTATCCTTGAAATGTAATCCTGTGTGAACCTTACTAATGTAAGAATCAGTGGGGGACTCAATATTTTATATAACTGGATTCAAATAATTTTATTTTTTTTTAAATTGGGGTAGAAAAATGAAAAATTACAACGTGGAAATCGAATCCTTACCAACAAAGTTGAAGTTTAACGCACACAGGAAAAACAATACTAGGCATAACAAATCAATTTCATCTTCCCCTCTTTATTGTGATACCGAATAAAACCTTTGAAAAAAAAAATTCCCCCGCTAAATATTTTTATCGGTTTTAAGTTGTGCTTTAAAAAAAAATTAACACTAAATTTATTTACTTTTTCAAATTTAATATTTATTAAACTTCATAAATTCTTCAAACAAAAGACACATTAAGAATCAATTCTCAGAAGGTATTTGGCCATGAATTTTTCTAAAAAAAAATTTCCGAGTTGAACTTTGAGAATCTCTTTTGATCATAAAATTTTGAAATTTGGATTGAAGTTAAATTTCAGAATTTTTAAGAATTTAAAAATTAATAAAATAGTATTTTTTTTTTCACTTCAAATTACTCACAAAAAAGTAAAAGAACAACTCTAATTTGTATTCATTGTCAAAGGTAATCTGATTTTCAATAATCACTTGAAAATAAAAATTACTTTTTATAAATTTCTCATTAAAATATGGTCAAGGGTCCACTCAATTCATACCAGAATATGAAACTCCACTTTTTTTGTTAAACTTTAACAAATTAGTTATTGTAAACAA
The DNA here is from genome assembly GCA_038996855.1 of Solanum aculeatissimum. Classification (NCBI taxonomy): domain Eukaryota; kingdom Viridiplantae; phylum Streptophyta; class Magnoliopsida; order Solanales; family Solanaceae; genus Solanum; species Solanum aculeatissimum. Next base: position 1,001 of record JBCEWC010000088.1, on the reverse strand, counting down.
TAACAATAGCAGAGAATTACAAACTAAATTATAATCTTAATATAAGAATTTTAGAACGATAACGATAAGTCAATTAAAACAAATAATTGTAAATCAGTAGACTAGTTTAAAATAATTCAAATAAAAAAAAAGTGAAATTGAGATAATTTACCAAAAAATGAAATGTCACAAGTGGGATGATGACATTTACTCCCTTTGAAAAGTGGAGTAGATTACCTACCCTTTGGAAAAGTAATAAAAATGAAAGTAAAAGGCCGAAATTCTAACTGCAGACCAGCAACCAGTTATTCAAAATCAAACTGCTTGAAGCACTACGCTACGCTTTTGCCTTTTGTTAACTAGGTTCAACGTTGTTTTTTATATTTTTTATTTATAGTAAATAATTTGTACCTATATGGCTATATATATATAACATATTTTTTTGATGAAGTGTGTTGAATTGAACCCGATTAAACCAAAATAGGTCCGCCTAGAAAGTATAGTTTGTTATAATATACATCTACACATATTGCGCTCGTTCCGAAGGGTTTAATTATAAACCCATGCGTTCAGTGATTAATGTACCTTATTTAAATTCTTTAATTGAATATGCATGTATGTCTGTTCAGTAAGGGAAGCCTCTCTTTCAAAAGATCTAGTCTTTGCTTTATAATGAACAAATTTCCCCTACAAAGTAGTATAGAGATCAGAACCGCATGTATAAATTAAACTTGGCTTGTGGTACCATGAAAATAATTACTACTATATGTTCCTGAAGACTTTCCTGTTTTGGTTTTCAGATTTTTAATTTCTAACAACAAATATATATAGAACTACTCTCAACTCCGATCTTTAACTAGTTCGATTAAAAAAAAATCACCAACAGTAGTGATGAAGGCAAACATTGTAAGTTACAAAACAGACACCAGAACCACATTCTGGAGTGAGTGATTCTTTTATTTTGAAGAAAACAATAGTGAGATAAGTTACTTAAAATTTCAAGTTTTCGTTTCACATAGAAG